>JASCZW010011450.1:0-32012 GCA_034211315.2 Aedes japonicus
GCAGTGAACCGTTGTCATCCACTTTCGGAACAATACATATTTTGAAAATCATCTAGTTTGGAACATTTTAAAATTTACATACAAATCGCCCTTATTCAAATCATATTTACGACAAGAAAAAAGCCATTTATTTAATTTTCTCCATTGCCTAGTCAAATATTCATGCACTCCCAAGCAAGAGGCAATGTGAAAACTTTCTCATAGCCCACCTGAGACATCAATTTCTCGGAATAACAAAAAAATCTCTTCCCCGTTTTTTTCCGTCGATCCACAGACAACCTCTCCGAAATCGAAACAACTCTCATAAATATCCACCAGCTCGCCGAGAACTGCGGCCCCGGAGCGGTCCCAAAGGCGTCACTGATTTCCAAAATAAACATACCCACCACCCACACCTTTACTATCCGGGAGCCAACCGGCGGCGGCGGAGGCGCGGTGGATAGGAATAGCAGAGAAAACGACAATCACCTTTTGCCTTTTGCCTTCACACCACACGGTCGGTCATGAATTGATAATTCCCATCGGATTGGTTTTTTTCGTGTTGGTTTGAGGGCGGGGGAACCGAAAGAAAGATGATCATGGGATTCCATATTGTGGTTCTCGCACTCCATGTTGCCGGCCGATACGAATCGTCTATCAATTCATACTTTTCGTCCGTCGGCAGGACAGAACCGATATGACTATCATCACTGCAGGGCATCATCAGGACTACATATATAAATTGTAGAATCTGTTATCGTCCTGCGTGAAGGAAATCTTCAAAGTGGGAAATCGTGTTTGCTATACACATGCAAGTGTTTCTCTACGGTTTCATATTGCTTGTGTGGTTCTGGAAATCCGAAAAGGTCAAGAAGATATGAGAAACGAATCAAAATCCGGCCCCACAAAGGGGATGTGATAATTGAACAAATAATGCTCTTTCTCATGGGCGTTCGAATCGTTTCGTGCTGTAGCGCTATCAAGAACGCACAAAACCGGAATCTATTGATTTCCCATGAAGAGGAAGACGCTAGTTAGGGATAGTGCTTTCGTTCATTCAAAGATAGAGTTAATGCGGGTCATTTTTTTTCCCTTCAAAATTGGTCTCCCGGGAAGGGATCGGAGCTTTCTCTTCAGAAACTCTTTGCCCTTGACTGCCTGAGGAAGGAAGGAGTTGCCCCACCGGTATTGAATTAAGAAATAAATAAAAGATTATTTAGACAAAGGCACTGAGAGATTATCAATTACGCTTTGGTCTCATGCTTTTCCTCGGTCTAGCCCACACCTAAGACACACCCGAACGTAAATCAAGTAGGAGGTAATTTCGAAAGAAATACACAGTAGAATAGATAACATGTTTTGATGACTCACCCTGAGTTGAGGCTCTTCCTCGTTTCCTTTTCTCCTGCTCCAGGGGCGGCACACAATTGCTGATCAATTCTGGTCCGCTGCTGATGGGTCTGCTTTCCGTAGGGTCATTTCCGCTGCCGGCACTGTTCTTCAGATTGTTCTGAACCAGCTTGCTCTTCGCATCGTCCAGCGTTAAGCTGTTATTATTATTCAACTGGTTCAATTTTTGCTGCTGCCGAAGAAGCTGCTGACTGACTGGGGATGTGGCTGCTGGTGGTTGGCAAGCGTGTTCTGCTGGGTCGGCTGTTGCTGAATGGGGTGCTGTTGTTGTTATTATTAATATTACCGCCACCATTCTGCTGACTTTGATCCCTTTTTCTGCTCGGACCGTTGCAGTATGAACTGCACATCACTGGAGTATTCGCCCCATTTCATCAGAATTTTCAGCGGGTTCTCGTGCAGGAGCCAGCGGCCGTTCGTTGTTGCGCCATCGCTCGATGAGGGTGAGATCTGCCGGTTTTCCCGGTGGCATGGGCCAGGGCGAATACCGACGTCCCAGTTTTCACCGGTGTCGTCGTCAGCCGTTGCCGTAGTTGATGTAGTTGTTGGTGTGTTGTTGTTGCGCACACAAAGTATCCGGGGTTAACGGAAGCACACCCGGCAAAAGGAAGCCATTGCGAGAGGTTTCGGAAAGGTGGAAAAAATGGAGAAAGAAGAAAAATATTCTTGTTAGATAGGATGATGATTTATGACCTTCGTCAGGTTGGAAATGAGGGGAATGTTGAATGGTACATAGATTGGGTTGTAATCTAACTAACTAATTTTTGAGGTTTTGAATATTTAACTGTTTGTTCTTAGAACAACTCTATGACATGACCGCCTGGTACACCTACGAATATAAAGAACACGTATCGCTCGAATAACCAATAATCCGAATAGTTTATATAAATATGTCACCAAGTTACAAAATTAAAGGGGAGGATATGAAAAAAAGTCAAATCTGTGAGGGAGAGAGCAGCACAACTGTTTTTTCATTCATATTTATTTTTACTAGAAATCTATCTTGAAGTCGGCCAATGAATAAACCATAGAGAACTTAGCAATTGTTTTAATTGTGAGAACATGCTCTAATTCTGTCATACCAAATGGTACAGAAAAAAATATACTATCAAAGTTGCTTGAAATTATTTAATCTACAACTTTTCTGAATAATGTATGCCTTTATTTCTGCATATATAAATGTTAGATTTTCGATTTCTCTGAAAAATAAGGACCACCCTAGTTTTCATTCACACTAAAAAGAAGCGCCTTGTTATTAGAAACAACTTTGTCGAAGACAATTGTGCTCCAAAACTTCAAACTTAGGCTGAAAATGTATTTTTCCAGCTAAATTTACATTCTGGACCACTGTGCATTGGGGTGAGCATTTCTGCGTTAGAGTGGTCCGAAAAAATGACTATTTTAAATGATTTTTTTCATAACTTTTTTTCCGACTTTTTAACCGATTTTTTGCTTTATCACCTGTTAAGTGCAGTGGTTAGTAAAAGAGCTGTAAGTGAAAAAAAATAGTCTCAAGGTGAAAATTGCAGCTTAAAGTTTAGTGATTTAATAGTGCAAAAAGTGCTGTGAAGTATTGTGATAAATATTCAGAAAAATAGTTAGTTTTTAAAGTCTATAACGACTTACAGTACAGTGAAAAAAAAAGTATAAAGTGAAAAAACATGGAAATGGCCAATCAAATGGAGATGAAAAACTGCAAAATAAAGGTTAGCAATGTACCAGGCGATGGTAATTGTCTATTCTATGCGATAGAACAACAGCTATCCGGTCGAAAAATTTTCGATACGAAATTCTATCATGAAGCAATGAAGCTACGGAATGGAAACCGTCAAATATTTGAGGGATAGTATAACGGAAATGAGAGATTTAATTTTAACCGAGATCATCGTGACACCAACTGGAACCTCCCGTCAACCTTAATGATCGAAAATTGGACGACATAATCAAACGGCATTTAGAAAACCTGGAAAAGGAGGAAACATGGGCTGGAGGAGATGCGCTTTATTGGCAATGAAGGAGTTCCTGGGAGTAAACATCCGGATCTACAGAACAACGAGGATCATGATGTAGATATTGGGAAACCAAAGATTACCAATAGAGTTAGATGGGATAATGCCGAAAACCATAGAATAAATGTAAGAGAAATTATTGTAGGTGAGGAAGGCTGTTATTGAGCTTGTCAAATATTCTCATTTTGTACCTAAAAACATAAGATTACTTTGACGGATGATACACCCGTTATTCTCTCATGCAAAAATGATATATTGTAGCTTGAATTTATTGCAACAAAACACGAAGGAAAACAACAAAATGTTGTATCGATTATAGGAGAGAGACAAGTTGCCGTGAGAAAATGTTGTGATTCGCACACATGTTGAAACGACCCTGTTTTGATGTAACAGCGATAAAAAACGTGTTGTTATTTTTGCAACACACTATGCAACAATGTCAATGTCATTATTGCAACCATGCAACAACGCTTTATCAGCAACATGAACAAAAGCGAAAGTCAATTGCTGCTTGTTGCAAATTGACTATTCTATCAGGGAAAAATAATAATATATGCGTTTAACGCCTGATTTTCAATCCAGAACATCCTGAACATGAAGAAGTTTGGTACAGAGGGATCTACAGGTTGTAACTATAGCTTTTTTATTTATTTATTTATTTATTTATTTATTTATTTATTTATTTATTTATTTATTTATTTATCTAATCAATTTAGTTCATCGGACTTATTGTCTACATGACACAAACTTAAAACTAAATAAAACGGGCATTACAAACACGAGCCAAAAAGTGAGCTGAAGATTCGCCAAATTCAAACAATTCTTCGACAGTCGTAAACGCTCGCATCATAGCTGTTAGAGGTTCGTTGTTTCCAAACGCTGTTCGATGGAATCGGGGTTGAAGAAGAGTACCACTCCGTAATGCTCTCGGAGGAACTCGGATGTTCAGTTGAGAGAGAAGCCTCGAGCAGTCGACCTCTCCATTCAGAAGTTTAGCAACAAAAACCGCTTGTTGATTTTTCCGTCGGCGTTCCTAAGTATGCAATTGCAGCAGATTGCAGCGATCTGAATACGGCGGGAGATTTTGCGGATCACGCCATGGTAGATTACGCAATGCCATCCGGATAAACCTGCGCTGTATTGTTTCTATCCTCAAGCTCCAAGTCAATTGATAAGGAAGCCAGACCAAGGCGGCATTTTCTAGGATCGGTCGTACCAGTGAGCAATAGAGAGTTTTCAGGCAGTACGGGTCAGTGAAGTCTCTTGAGATTTTTGATTCAAACCCTAGCTGGCGATTAGCCTTAGAAATCACAGCAGAGCGGTAGAGGTTAAACGATACACAAAGTCACGGTATCTGTTCAACCATGTTTATTTGTCTTCTGGAAGATCGACAAATATAATTAGATAATCTGGAATTTTCAAGATTGTCCAAACTGTCTTGGAGTACAGAAGATAGAATCTAAAGTCGTAACTATAGTTTGTTCGGCTATACACAGTTACGACATGCATTCAACCTTGTTCACTGAATCTTTTAGAAGGTCAACAGACATTTTGTGATAAACATGGATGTTCTAGGTAATCCAAATTTTTCTTGAGCTCATAACATTGGAGCTACTGTTGTAACTGTAGCTTTTTAGTTATTCAAAATAGTGATATGTAATCAATAAAGTTGCTTGAATTTTTTTAATGGTCAACCGTCACTATTAGATAATCTGGAACTTCGGATCTACAATAGTAACGGTTGCTTTTTCAGCTATACTACGATGTTTTACGATGTGTTTTCAACCAAGTTAATTGAGTCTTCTGAAAGGTCAAAAAAACATTATGAGATAATCTGGGATATTCTGGGTCATTCAAACAGTCCTGGAGCTCAGATTTTGGGATCTACAGTTGTAACTGTAGTTTCACGGCTAGTAAAATTTACCATATGTATTCAACAAAATGGATCTTCTGGAAGGTCAACCAACATTATGATGAAATTTGGGATGTTCTGGGGCATACCAGACTGTTCATTAGTTCATAGATTAGGATCTACAATTTACAACTATAGCTTTTTCAGATGTTCAAATGTACGATATGTTTTCAACTATGTTCATTGGATCTTATGAAAAGGCAACCAACATTATTCAATAATCTGGGATGTTCTAAGTCATCCAGCCTGTCCTGGAGTACTTAACATAGGATCTATAATTGTAACTGTAGCTTTTTCGGTTACACAAAATGATAATACGTTTTCAACCATGTTTGACTCTTCTGGAAGGTCAGCAGACATTATGAGATGATCTGCAATGTTCTATATCAGCCATACAGTTCTGGAGTTCAAAAATTAGGAGCTGAAATTTTAACTTATAGCTTTTTAGGGCTATACAAATATACGATATATAGAACCATGTTCACTGGATCTTCTGTAACCCATACCCACCGGAATTTGTTCCGGCCATATCTATGCAACCTGTAGACCGATTGCCAAAATAGGTAAGAACAATAAATTGGATAAAAGTACCGTCCATTTGCCGGTTTTTCCGTCGAATTCTGCAATAAATAGAACTCTACATTTCTTACATTTCAGGATCCCTCGAATGGAGATCATAAATAACGGATACGAGTGATTGCAGTATTTTTCATTTACATAAATATATACACAATTATATAAATATTTCATGGGAATGGGAGGGACCATCATGGCACCCGATTGAAGTACTCTGGATGGGAAGAATGGGAATGCCAACTAATTTTATACTTCATAACATTGTTTCTTTAAAATCTGCTAGCTTACCCACACGTAAGAACACCACCAACAGATGAATCAATTATCACCTCCTGATGACACGTGAACAATAAGAGATTCTCAAAAAAGTATGTTTGAAGTTATTTTAAACAATTGTTACTTTCGACCGTATGAAAATTTGAGGAGCATGATACAGAGATGCAGAATGCATACGAACACGGCCTATTAAATCCACTCAAGATTTAGTCAAATTCGACTCAGAAGAGCAAAAAGTGGAGTTATTCATAGACTGAATAGAATATTCATAGAAAATAGCAGATGTGAATTAATTTCTCATAAATATGTATAACATATTAGTGAGAGTGACACTCAACTCAAACATTGAACAATTTTACTCTGTCCAGGCGTAACTCTACTTTCTTTCATTGTGGAGTCGCACTTCGCTGAATAAAACGTAGCACATATAAGAGGGAGAATGGAAAAAGAGGGATTAAACCAAACATTGTCTCTTTTTCTGTAGATTCAACATGTGACATGATTGCATTTAATTTTGTTGCATACAAAGCAATATACATACAACGCTATGTCTCTTTGGCTGTTATGAAACATTATAATCTTGATTCTACTGCCATGCAATATATCATTGTGTTGAAAATGCAAGAATGATAAAGATACATTATTTTTTGTCCCAACATTGAAAAGTTAGGACAATGTCTTTATCATTCATGCATTCACGAATTTGGATTCACTGGCAGTGAGCCATCAATTGGAGTGGAATCTCTCCAAACTTAGAAATATTTGAAGAACTACCGAAACCTTTATTGAAGATATCAACATAATCTCAAATGAAACAGTTTGGGCAAACATGAAAAGGCCAAAAAAGAAACGTGGCAGTTTATTGCAGATTTTTATAGAAAAGAGGTTATAATTTATAGAGCGGGAAAAATGTGAAAACAGGTACAACCCTAAACGCATTTAATGCAGATTGATAGCGTAGAGATGCTAAAACCAAAGAATAAGAAAAATAACACAGGACGGAATATCAAATCGTAACAGAATATGAATCGAAAGAAACAAGTGAGAATCGAAAGAAACAACAATGAAAATAATTCCAGAAGCCCTAGGAAGACACAAAAATAGGATCACCGAACGTTAGAGATTGTTGCCAAAAATAATAAAGGCTAGAAATAGATGAAGCACTTAACTATGCAGGAGTAGATGTAGCTTGGTAGCTTCAAGAAGCAAACGATCAGGTAAGTTTGCACAGGGAACACACCGCACTATAACTGGATAATGTCGGACAAGTGGAAAAATTAGAGAGAACCAATGGGTAGGGGAGTGGTGTTGGGTGTTGACAAATTTGAAGTAGAGGAAGAATTTATGTATGACGTTGCTCGCGAGGAGTCTTGCAGCTGCAAATAGAGAGTTTTACGGTGTCCGGGACCAGATGAAGTTCCGTAAGCGGTAAACAAGAAGATGGCATCCGGCGGCGTCGCATAAAGCACGAGTTGTATCAAGTATATGAAGAGATGAATTTTGTCAAGCAGACAAAACACGGTAGGCTGCGTTGGACTGGTCACGTTCCCCGGATGTCGGAAGAACGACAAGCGAAGATGATATTCAGTAGAGAACTAGGGAGAGGACGTGGGCTACGTGGACCGGGACAGGGTCCAGTGGAGGAGAATAATTCATTCGGCGTAGATTCAACAGGAGGAGTCGTCGCTCATCAAGTAAATAAGTCAGTGTGGATGCTGTTGGGGCTCTTCACAAAGTGTTATGGTGGTTTTTCATAGCGAAACCAATGTGATTTTGTTATAAGGAATGCGACCCCAACCCTCGAGAAAGTTGAGAAGGAAGTTGGTTGGTTAAAAAACAACAAAATTACTTGTGTTGACCAACTCCCAAGCGAGCTACTGAATACGGTGGTGAAGGAAAAGGCTCCCACGAAGACTTAAGATGGACGGATGAAATCAAGGCGGCAGATGAATTCATGTGTTTGGGCTCGTTGGTGACCACCGCTTACGACACCAGCAGGGATATACAAAGTCGCATTATGGTTGGCAATGAGTGCCTATTCAGGACTCGAAGGACGCCAAGATCGAACAAAGTTCGTCGAACTACAAAGTTGACTATCTATGGCCACGAAATATGGATATTGCTTGTGGAGGACCAACGCGCCCTTGGTGTCTTTCAACGGAAGGTGCTGCGTATAATATACGGTGGAGTGCAGATGGACGACGGACCGTGAAGTAGGCGAATAAACCACGAATTTCATCAGTGACTAGGAAAATCTCCCATCGTACACACCACTAAAATCGGTCGACTACGGTAGGGCATGTCGTAAGAATATCGGACGATAACCCAGTTATGGATCGAACCCAGAAGTGGATCGATCAAGAAGAAGGCGGCTTTCGGACCTTTCGCAAACTGCGAGGCTGGCAAAATGCAGTCATGGACCGGCTAAGGTATGGCCCATTTAGTATTGGAACAAACATTTTTTATTCTTACAGCGGCCCTAGTGGTCGGATTTCTAAACTATCACATCTTATGTGTTCCCTATAACAATAATAACATCAACAGTTTTGTTTCGCGGCGCAGTTCGAACGTTTTTAAGAGGAATACAAATTGGAAGAAGATAGAAGAAACATTATTGTGCGCAATCATTTGGAGAACCACTTCGTGGTCTGGGCCAAAACTTGCTAGAGTGTTGGGTTTTCCCAGAAATACCGTGTGGCGTGTTCTGAAAAAGTACAGAGAAGCTTTGTCGACGTATCGCAAGCCTCAAAGCAAGCGTCGGGCGTGTACTGTCAACCGTCAACTGCGGAACAAAGTCATCAAGAACATTAAAGGCAAACCTCAACATCTCAGACCGCGATTTGGCCAAAACTGTTCGCGCCGCACGCAGTACCGTGCAACGGATTCGTCTACAGGAAGGCTTCAAGTCATACCGTGCCTGTAGAACAACCAAATACGGATAAAAGCAGAACAATGTGGCCAGAATCCGTGCCAGAAAACTGTTTGATCAGGTGACAAATTCAATGGCTGTCTTCCCATGGATGATGAAACCTATGTAAAGGCCGATTTCAAGCAGCTATCGGGACTAAAATTTTAATGGCTATGGCTCCGGGAGATGTTCCTGCCAAATTCAAGTCTGTGTTTGTAGGTAAATTTGCACTTAAAAACATGATTTGGCAAGGCATCTGTAGCTGCGGTAGGAAGACCAAGGTTTTCATCACTAATAAGAGATTTAATTCAGAGCTCGTACAGAACGGAATGTCTCCAAAAGCGAATATTGCCATTCATCAGATCCCAAATTAAACTTGTCATGTTTTGGCCAGATCTTGCAAGCTGTCATTACAGTAAACAGTGCTTCAATGGTATGAAACCAACGGGGTTCAGTTTATACCGGAAGAACTCAACCCACCAAACTGTCCCTAGCTCAGACCAAGAGAGAGATTTTGGGCTATTATGAAGAGGAAGCTGAAGGTGAATGGCAGTGTCGTCAAAAGCATCAATGAATTGAGAACCAAGTGGAAGATTGCCAAAACGATGGATGAGAATAATGTGCGCCGATTCATGAAACGTATTTCGGGAAAAGTCTGCAAATTTCTTCGAAATCGAGATGATTTATTTTTTTCCATTCTTATAGTTCACATAAAGTCGAACATTTTAGTTAAAACAGAATACTATTTTGTTAATGAACATCCAAAATATGCGCAATAGTCTATGTTCCAATTCTAACTAGGCCACACATTAGTATGGAGACAACTTCTGTGTACAGCAGAGAACACCCCGACCTCTGATTGGTTAGGTAAGTAAGGGTGTTGTATGACAAAAAAAAACGGCATCACTTGAATAAACTGTTCATAGCTTTTTTGAGCTTAACATTAAGCTCATTTCTTGATATTTAGAGTTTCAAGAAATTGCCCGTAGAATCTTTCTTTTCGAAATCAGGTAGGTCATTTTTAATACGTTATCGATATCCCGAAATACTTCCACCACCTGATAGTTTTCCTAGGAATTCTACGAATCGTTCATCATATTGCCACAACCCAGCACCACCGCCGGTCTCTGAAAGAATAGCAAAACGGAACGGAAAGACATTGAGAGCGATAATAGCTTACCTGACAAGTGGTGACTTCCGTCACTCCGCAAACAATGCGCTGTATTCCTTCGACCCATACTTTCAATTCCATCTTTCACCGCGGCCCCGCACCCAACGTGGGACGGGCCGTGGGGCTGATCTCGTTATTCTGTGGGAGGGTTTCGGTTGCGTGAGCCCCTCCGTACTGATTGCTTCTGAGCACACTCCCTTTCCGAACCCCGGTTTTCCACTTCACAAACCCACTCACTCACTTTCCCTCTTGTGCTATCTCGGTTCTCTTTAATACTACACTGTCACTTGAACGATGAGGGGGTTGGGGGACTACCCCGCACTAATATCGCCGGTATCTTCCGACGGTTTCCCTGTCACTGCTGCTGCGACTGATGTGACTGCCACCGATTCTTCTTGCCTCTGTCATAATATTAGCAATGATGCCTGTTGGATGGTCTCCTGGTGGGATCTCAGAGCTGTCCGTCAGCCCTTTAAATCTATTCACTGAGCCGCTCTCACGCCTGTGAAGAAGGTAATCAATTATTCTAGTGGGATTTGAGGATGGGTTCATTACATTGTAAGGTACAAATATATAAGATGATTTCTCCTGTTCGTCAAGGACTCAGCCGAGTGGCTGAGTGGGATATTTTTCGGTTGGAATTTGTCGTGTGCAAATACGATTGAGGGTGGAAGGTTGATTCAATTTAACAAGGATGTGATTTGTGACACCAATAAAATTATCTACAAGACCAGCAGTTGTTTTCTCGAGTGAACCTAGTCGGAGTTAAGTACCAATTCTTGCGATGGTCATAATTCATAAGACCGAGATGGATAGCTCTGCATTCGAGACGGCTACTGGTGTGGACGGATGAGAGGATTAATTAGAGCTCCAGCAATATGTTGAGAACCATTTTATCCATCCCTTCTGCTTCTGTTCATAGAACCTATGTTTGTAGGATCAATCCAGCTTGGACAAGTGGGATCCCATGTGAAGGATATCAAAAATGAGCTTGGCCTCCGAACGTACCGACATATAATCCACTTGAATGGGTGAACAACTAGCAATTTAGGATTACAGTTTTGAGCCCGACGATGCTCCAAATAGAAATGTGTGTAATATGACGATAGCAGGATACAATGGTGAGTTTCATTTAGAGTGGTAAATTGGATTCTCTAATAGGTTTTATAGAATAGGAGTCTTCACACGAGCTGGTTGGGGATAGTCTAAAATGGACACATTTATATTCAAAGGCCAATTAAGATTAGCTCACAAGAGGAATTGGATCGGTGAGTGTATGTAAATTAATAATTTATATGCCTCAGTTTGCTCAGTAATCCGTAGGAAATTTTGAAAATTAATTATTTGAATCATATGAATACTCAGTATAAAGGACGAATAGCGAAATTATTCCAATAGAGCTAATTTACAATAACATCTCATGTATTATCGAATAAAATTCAAAGTTCCACTCAGTTTTATAACTGTGCAAAATTTCAGCTCAATCGGTAAAACTATACTGTAGCGCCATCGGTTTTAATTTTACATAGGATATTCCATGAAGAAACTTAGTCTTACAGAGAAAATTTTACGAGATAAACCGTTGTTCTTCTGAAAGTAAACCACATCAACACAGTCCATTGCGCCGTTCGATTGGATAGCAACCAGTTTTGAGCAGATAACTTTTCCACGAGGCCATCATGGCCCAATAAGTTTCGACTAGGATGTAGTTTAGGGCAGTTCGGTGGATTCAGGCCCATGGAGGCTAAATGCAATGAATTAGTTCTCAACCATTCCAGCACGCCAAAATAATGGTTTTTCATTGCGCAACTTCAAAAAAATGGCATGAAACACGTTTTTGGAGGCATTCGGTCTTGTAAATTTCACCGTTAATGGTACCTGCTGTGACAAAAATTTCGCTTTCCTCAGGTGCAGAAAGCCTATCAAATGAAGTATTTTGATGCAAATTTCGACATATTCTCCTTTTAGAAGCAATCATACACTTTGAATTTATCTTTTCCGGTGAAAACTCCTAGCCTGGCATTTGTTGGAGGTCAGTTTTGACGTATGTTTCAGCATCCATCAAACAGCAACTGTATCTGGCCAACATATGCGTGTAGAGCTTTCTACCACGGTTCTGGGAAACAATTTTCTGCCAATCATCGTAGAATGGGAAGTTTTGAATCTTGTCTGCATGTAATCCAGTTCTTGCCTTGACATTCTGGACTTAATTTTGCGAAACGCCGACCTTTTTGGCAACCTTGTTGAAATGCTGGGATTTCGGATGAGGTTACCCTTAACTATTCCCTCCGTCTTCCTACCTGCTGCTCCCTGTTTTCTTCCTGCTCCGCACTTGTGATCCAAAGTCAACCAGTCGCTGAACCTTTTGACGTAGGATTACGTCTTTGTTTTCTTTACTGGGTGCCTATTTAAAATCAAAATCGCATTGAGCGTTAATATCTCAGTCATTTCTAAAAAAGTTTTTGAAAATTTTTGCACCAATCGATCGGAAATATTTCTACGCATCATTTTCATCAGACAACAATGTTGATTTCGTACCACAAACTATTTAAAAATTCATAAATTTTAAGCCTTGTCTTGTATTAATATTAACCCCTTCAGGCCTAAGGGATCATATATGACCCAAAAAAAAAAATGGCTGTATAAAATCAGGCTGAAAAAAACTGTACACTGTCTTTGGCATATTTGTTCTACATCGATTCTTCTGTTTGGGAAATATAAAAAAAGATATGAGTTAAGGCCTAATTGACGACATAGAACATCCGGAATATGAAAAAGTTCAGGAAGAAAACATAAATGCCTTATTAATAGTATAAAGCGTTGTTTTAGAGTATGATATATAAGCATACGTATTACTAAATCTTTGGTGATAAACGATAAATATTTTGGGATGTTCTAGGTTATCCAAAATGCGTTTGAGTTCGAAACTTCAGATCTACTGTTGTAACAGTAGCTTTAAGGGCTATGTAAGATTATGATATATATTCAAACATATTGAATGAACCTTATGAAAAGTCATCAGTCATTATTTGATAATTTTGTAATGTTCTATGTAATCAAAACTACTCTAGAGTTCAGAACTTAAGATCTACAGTAGTAACTATAGCTTTTTGGGCTACACAAAGCAACGCAACGTATTAAACCATATTGAGTGAATATTTTAGAACGTTAACAAACATTACGAGATAAACTGTGTTGATCGCGATCATCCAAACTGTCCCTGAGTTCAGAAAATAAGCTCTACAGTTGTACCAGTAGGTTTTTGAAGTATGTAAAGGAACAATATGTATTTAACAATTTTCATTTCATAGTGTAGAAGGTCAGCAGACATAATGCGACAATCTTGGAATATTCTAGGTAGTCCAAAATCCGAACATAAGATCTATACCGTGTCCAATATATTCTCATACAAAATAAAACTATTTATTTCAAATCGATAATCCAGATTTGATTGATAATCTTACCCATTCTATTCCAATATAATACTGATCAACTACAGCATATTTTTTGGAATAACACCACCTTTAATCTTCTTGACCAGCTCCAGACGTTTTACGAAACCGTTACAGGCGGCACGTACATATAGCTTGACAACTTTCTCCAAAACTTCCGTTTTATAGTATACGGCATTCACTTTAACGGCTTTTTCGATGAAAACCAGTGGTAATTTGCCTCGCTTGCAAATTCCTCCCCAAACCATCACTGACGCAGCACTTTGGAACCGTGGAATATTCCTATCACTCTCTGGAACAGTTCTCGAAGAAGAGCCCACAATCTGTCGTTCTGGACATTGTGGGATTGTTGCAAAGATCGAATAACTTTTCGTCGGAAAAGATAAATTCTTCCCCACCGTGCCGCGACAAAAGCAGACTTGCTCTTTCGAGTCGTTTCTGCTTGGAAGGTTCCGAAACTCCGTGAACCTTTTGTTTCTTGAAAGCTTGGAATCCGAGGTCATTTGCAGTATATTGTGCATTGACGATCTCGAAACATTCAGATCTGCGGCCATTTTACGTACAGAGCGCTGTGATTTTCGTCTAATCCGTTCCCTGACCACTTTAACAACTCGTGCAGTCCGCACCGTACGAGTACGACCGGATCTCTTCCGGTCATCCAACGAGCAGGTGTCACGGTACCTTCGGATGGTTCGGTACACAAAATCCCGCTTTACTCCGAGGTTTTTCAAATTTCTGAAAATAGCGCCCGGGCGCTCACCTTTCAAAAACTTTTTTATCACCACAGCACGAAACTCCTTCATCGCTGGTAAAAGATAAACACCGAATGAAAACAATCGGACATAACCTAAAAGCGTTTGTATAAACATAGTGCAAAACTACACCAACACATACGTGAAGCATGTTGATTAGTTGCACGACACCAATGCATGGAAAAATGGAAATGTATGAGAATTGGACACGGTGTACAGTTGTAACAGTAGCTTTTTGGACTATATAAGGTGACTCCATGTCTTCAAATATATTCAATGAATCTCTTGGAAGTTCATCAGTCAATATTTTATAACTTTTTGATCCTCTAGGTCATCCAAACTATCCTGGCGGTCAGAACTTAACATTTACAGTTGTAACAGTAAGTTTAGGCTACATTTAGTGACAATAAATATTCAAACATATTCAATTATATTCATAAAGATCAACAAACATTATAAAGCAATATGACATGTTCTGGGTCTTCTAAACGATCCTTGAGATCAGAACATAGGATCTACAATTGCAACAAAAGCTTTCTGTGCTGTGAAAAGCTATGGTGTGCATTGAAACATATTCATTGAATATCTTGGAAGACCAACAGACATTGTGAGATAATCTTCTACCAAACTATCCTGGAATTCGAAATTAAAAATCTACAGCTGTAACTGTTGCTTTTTGGACCAAACAAAGAAAAAATATGTATTTGACCAAAAAGACAAAAAAGTGAGTTTTCTGGAATGTAAATAGATATAATGAGATATCTTGGGATCCTAGGGGTTTGAGCTGTTTAGTGGAATACTTGTAACTATAATTTTAGAAGAAAAATTAGTAATCTCCATTTAATTCCAACTACCTTTGCTTATCTTCGACAGATACGCGTATTTCGTCTACAATGTGCAGAACTTCTTCAGTGTCTCGTACTAATAACTCGACTGAAAGAAATTTTAGTACGAGACACTGAGAAGTCTGCACATAATATCGCGTACGCATAGCAAGTATGGTAATGTAGTTACTAATTATTCTTCTATTATTCTGTATTCCACTAGACAGCTCAAGCCTCTAAGTTCATAATGGCAACCCAGCCGTCAGAGCCCAACAAATTCATCGGATTGAAGAAAACCATCGCCGCACTTAGGAAGGACGTAGCATTTCTGAAGAAATGCTTAAAATATGAAGTTGTACCAGTAAGTCATAGGATTAAAATACGAACATCGACACCCGCCAATATCGTCAGGAAAATGGAAGCAGAATTCATCAAAGACAGCATCAAACGACTATTCAACAAACTGGACCGGAAAACTTTGGAGTGCTATTCTCTGCACCTGAAGTTAGCCAAGGAGTATCCCGTAAAATTCCAGGAGTTCTTATCCCGAGTCAAGGTAGCAGAGGAATGCGAATCGAATAGGAAACGAACGGTTCTCGATAGGAAACTCAACAAGCTGAGAATTGAATCCCAACAGACTCGGACCACACATCACATAAAGGAACAAGCCACACTTACACCCACCATCAACACGACACCGGTGGTCCACTCCATTGAGGGACTGGTTGTCAACCGATCGACGACCGCATTCACGGAAGAACAACTGACTCATCTCAACAAAGGATTCGGATACGCGGTTACAACCAAGCCCAACGTGGAACAGATCATCATCGACGTGGAGACAGCAATTTCAAACACTCTTCCGACATCTTTACAGAACACCGCCAGGACTATCACTTCGAACATTATTAAGGACGGACAGAAACAAAAACACAACAACGAGAAGTAAATTCGCATCGTTAAGGAGTTGAAGTCAAAGCCTGTTTATTACCTAAAAGCAGACAAAGGCAACAGAGTCGTCATCATGGATAAGGAGGACTACGACAAGCAGATGGCTTCTAAGATCAATAATGGTCCTTATAGGCAGCTTCGGGTAGACCCCCTACCAAACATGGTGAAACACGTGGACAAAACACTAAAGGAGTGTAAAGCAGTATTAGGGGATGCAGCAGTCCGTCTTCGTGAACCAAACCCCATCCTCCCCAGAATTAAAGGCCTCCCAAAAGTCCACAAACCCGGAAACGAAATGAGGGAGATTGTTTCATCTGTAGGATCTCCAGCCCATAAGCTAGCAAAATGGCTAGTAAAAGAATTTCAAGATATCTCCGAGCAATTCCCAACAAGCTCAGTTCGCAACTCCCAAGAATTTGTACAACAGCTACAGTCATCAGGTCATATAAATGACAATGAAGTAATGGTATCTTTCGACGTCACGGCCCTTTTCCCTAGCGTACCAATCAAGGACGCAATTAACCTTCTAGAAGATTGGCTTTTGAAACAGGGGATGACACAACATGGAAGCAAAAGGTGCGGATGTACCTTAAGCTGACTCGACTTTGCATGGAAGAGAACTACTTCACTTTCAGAGGATCATTCTATAAACAATTAAAAGGAGCCCCTATGGGAAATCCTCTATCCCCATTCCTCTGTGAACTCTTTATGGCGAATTTGGAGACAATCCTAAAAGCGAAAGGATTACTCCCAACTCGTTGGTGGAGATACGTCGACGACATCTTCGCCGTAGTAAAAAAGACGATCTCTCCCTAATTCTTCAAGAAATCAACAATCTCCACAAAGACATTAAGTTCACCCATGAAATAGAAAAGGATGGAAAACTTGCATTCCTCGACCTTCTAGTAAAGAGAGAATTATTGTCGCCATCTCCTTTAGAGTTTGAAATCTTCAGAAAACCCACAAACACCCAAAGAGTCATCCCATACACTTCAAACCACTCTTTTCAGCACAAAATGACCACTTTCCACCACATGATCCACCGGATGTTGACCCTTCCTCTCAATAAAACTGGAAAAAGCCAAAGAATTAGCATATATCTTCGAAACTGCCAGACTCAATGGGTACGAAAAGAGGACAATTCAAGCGATCATCAACAAAAAGGAAAAACATCTTCATAGGAAATCACTAACAACCCTCTCAGACTCACCTGAACCCCTAAAACGTGTATCCGTCCCCTTCGATAAAGACATTACACAAAAGCTTAAACCACGACTTAGGGAATTTGGCTTAGACTTAGTTTTTCTAGTAGGCACAACCAATTAGCATCGATGTTAGGCTCCACCAAAGATTCAGTAGACACATTAGGCAGAGCAGGGGTATACAGAATCAAGTGTAAACACTGCAGCAAAATATATGTAGGTCAAACAAAGAGAACCTTGGCAACAAGGTTCAAGGAGCATCTAGCGGAGGTGACTAAGGCTGTCAAACAGAACGAGAAAGGAATTTCACATAACTTCAAATCAACAGTCGCAGAACACATCTTCACGGAAAATCACGACATAACGACGAATGACATCACAATATTACGGACTACATCTACACCCTGGAAATTAGACGTCGCAGAAAGCTTAGAAATAAACAAACAACAGAACACAAATCTACTAAACAAAGACCAAGGCAACGGTTACACATGGCTCTTCAACTTACTACCCAAACGACATCAAACCCGACGAAGCGGAGCACCTGCTGCTACACAATAAGTATGTTAGGTATATATGAGAAAGAAGCGAGTTAGATATTAAGTACACTTGTTTTTGACTCAGGATAGGTATAAACAAACTAATAATAAGAGAGGTATAAACAACATAATGATATGTAAACGTTTTGTATTTAGAAAATAGTATATATACGGCAGGTGGCGAAGGTTTTCTTTCAGTCGAGTTATTAGTACGAGACACTGAAGAAGTCTGCACATTGTAGACGAAATACGCGTATCTGTCGAAGATAAGCAAAGGTAGTTGGAATTAAATGGAGATTACTAATTTTTCTTCTAATTTATAGTTATCTTGGGATGTTTTAGGTCACCAAAACTTCCCTTGATTTCAGAAGTTAGGATCTACAGTCGTAACATTAGCTTTATAACTTATGCATTCAAACACATTCAGTGAATCTTCTGTAAGGTCACCAGTCATTATCATATTATGTTGAGATGTTCAAGTTAATAAAAACTGACGTGAGTTTCGAACTTAAGATGAGTAGTAACCGTAGCATCTTGGGCTATACAAAACAACGATAACTATTCCAAAAAACCAAATGCGGCTGTACCTTGAAGTTTCTTAAATTTCCAGAATTAGTCCAGCAAATATTCCAACTTTTTCAGCCATCCAAAATATATGATTTTTCGAATTCCACAAAAATAGGCCTTCTGTTGCGGCAATGACTTCCACGTTTGACGTGAATCGCTTTCCATCAAGCCATTTTTTCATGTTTGTAAACAAAAGAAATCGCATAGCGCCAAATCTACACAGCTCGAAAAAAGAGTGTGAATTTCTGTTCAGTATCATGAGCATGGGCATGAGCATGCAATCATTCGCCCACGGATGCTACTCCGTTATTGCCAGATCAGCTATATCTACTCAAAGAACCAACAGATGATGTTTGGGACTAGCATACAGCCTCAATGTGTAAAAACTGGTGACCCCAAACTAAGACAATATCGGTACCGGCCTCGCCCGAATGCTGGTCAAGTAGGGAATGCGAAGGAACGTGATGGCGTGATACTCGCTTTGAAAGAAGCCGAGAAATCCTCTGCACTTCAACGAGAAATCACTGGGATAGTTGGGAAAAGGTTAGTAGAAGGGTTCGTTTTGATTAACGATACGCTGTGACTGAAAAAAGACAAGAATAACGAAAAACAAAACAAAATAAACAAAATAAAACAGGATATTAGATATTGTCTTCAAAATTTGGTAGAAATAAATTATTTGTTGCCTGAAAAGAAACAAAATTAGGAACAAAGATATAAGTAGAATCCTTGCAATCCCCCAGATGTTTGAAGCAAGGTGTTGAGGTGCGTTAAAGCCAACTCCGGTCTTGCGATCCGAGTTGTGGCCAGAAGGTACAACGCCAACTTTCAAACGGTGCGGAACATCCTTGTCAGGGGAGAATACAAGTCGTACAAAGCCAGTAAACATCTGAACCGGCACATAGAGCAGAATTCCGTGACCAAAAATCGTGCGAGGTATTTGTACGACCGTGCTATGACGAAGCACAAGGGCTGAACTTTGATCGATGACGAAACATACGTCAAATTTGTTTTACATCGCGACATACAAGTTTTAAATCGCGACTGGACATAGAGATGTACCGGGAAGATTCAAGTTCGTATTTGCCGACAAGTTCGCGAAGAAGGCCGTGATTTGGCAAGCGATTTGCAGTTGTGGCCTGAAAACGGAACCATTCGACGATGACATCCCAAGTTTACATCAAAGAATGCCTGAAAAAGCGTGTATTGCCGTTCATCTGCAAGCATAGGGACAAAGTCATCTTTTGGCCTGATTTGGCCAGCTGACACTACTCCACGGTGGTTCTGGAGTGATATGCTGTCGGGCAAAATCGAAGAAATGCGCTGATTCTGTGTCCGTTTCCACTGTGCAGGCACTGATGGGCTCCATCAAGTGGAAGGTTCGAGATTTTGTTCGAACTGGAGAAATGTAACACTCTGATGGTGTAACTTTGAAGTTTTAATAAAAGTACCGTAAAGCAACCATTAATGGACTAATGACGGATTACAGGTCTTTTTTGTGCGTACCAATTTAATTTTAGCCAACCATTAAACAAAAAACCGTTGTGTTGATCGAAAAAGCTCTGAATTTCGCGATAAAAATAATTTCACCACTTTACAGAGTTGTCAAAACGTCTTAAACAATGTGGAAAAAAATGTGAAAAATAAGGAGTGCAAAGAAAAAAAGTTATCAATGCAAACATTAGAAGAAGTTCATTCCATTTAAAGGGAAAAAAAATTAAAAAATAGGGTAGTTCTGACAAGATACAGGAGATAGACAAAATGATCGGGACAGGCAAATTTTTGATCAACTTTGTAGTGCTTTAACTTCATGAAATATTATCTGATTTAATTTCAAGAAGCACTCGACTGGAAAATTAATATATAGATTTATATCTCGGTAACATAATTGGCATTGGCCCCCGGACACTGAAGTTGTTTCGGGTTTCCGGAGAAGCCATCTCACATGTTGAATTTGTGATGACATCTTCTACAAGATGTCGTTGTCAAACTTTTTTTTTAATAAACAGACGTAAAGAAAAAATATTTACCAAGCGAATGAAGTGTTGATTACAAGAATCGGCCTTAAATTTACTGAGATATGACCATTTCTATGAAACAGGTTCTGATAAAGGGTCCTGGATGCGGTTAACTCTTTATTTAACTCAAAGCATGCCATGTGACAGCTCTTTCTTCTTGGTTTTTCATCACAAACCTTATTATAAATTAAAAGGACCATATTGGCCACTCCCGGAACCACCGGAACGTCCCCGGGGGAACCTGTAGAACCCGATCATTTTGTCTATCCCCTGTAGGTCTATTCCAAATCAAGCATTTTAGATTTGAACGACAAATCTTCTGGAGGATTTAAATGTTTATTTGCTCTATCAACTTTTGTCAAAATTTGATTTTTACCCCGATTTTGTCAAGAGTCAAGAATCTACTAACAATTTCACGCAACATTGATCATCGATAAAAAAAAAATGCATTAATTGTTATGTTATATATTCTCCGTGCGAGGAGTAACGATTATGATGTAGAAGGAGATGTTCGCTCATCACCATGAGGCACCAAGAATGAACAACAATGTTTTTGGCTAGAATGAAAGATATGAAGAGAAAGTTTTTGATAGTTCCGCTAGTGTGCGGCAGGCTTGGAAATATAACAGATGTTTTAGGAAAATTGAGCGAAAAGGGCATGTGTACAGTGGTACTCGAACCAACGACATTTTTGCCTAACATCCCACTGCGGAGTAGGTCGAAGCACGGACTAAGTCCGCCACTTCAACAGGCAAAAATGTCTTTAGTGATCGTCAGTCGTCAGTGAAAACTTTAGTGATCGTCAGTCGGTGCGAATCAAAACAAACCCAAAAAGGAGAGAGTTCCTCTCCCATGTGCGCATCAGTAAACAGAGTGCACACAATAGATCGCTAGAATAACTATACAAGCCACAGTGGTACATGAGCGTCTTCCAACCGGACATTTTTGCCTGTTGAAGTGGCGGACTTAGTCCGAGCTCCTTCAACCTACCCCGCAGTGGGATGTTAGGCAAAAATGTCGTTGGTTCGAGTACCACTGTACACATGCCCTTTTCGCTCAATTTTCCTAAAACATCTGTTACATTTCCAAGCCCGCCGCACACTAGCGGAACTATCAAAAACTTTCTCTTCATATCTTTCATTCTAGCCAAAAACATGTTGTTCACTCTTGGTGCCTCATGGTGATGAGCGAACATCTCCTTCTACAAAAAAAAAAATGGTTATAAACGCGAACCATTTCTGAAACAAATATACCTTCTCTAGCAAGTCCATAGCTAAGCTGAGAGGGAAACAATTCATTCCCTCTTTGCAATCATCTACGATAGCCATCAATGCCAATCAATGTTTAAGACATTACCCCGCGCAAAATTTCTCTTATATTTGAGTGGGGGTGCCCTCTTAAATAAAGGAAATATTTTCCACGAGCCGAAATTTCTCAACCTCATTTTCGCACTAAGTTGAACAAGACAAATTGGCAGCTCAAATGTTGTCGAACGATAACAAATAGGTAACTCTTTCATCTGTGTTCCACCCGCTGAATTGACAAAGCGCTTTTGAGGAAAATTTCTCAAAGACGGGGTTGATGCCAGTTGTTCGGATTTTTATTTTTTTTTATTTCCGTTCACAATTGGGGCATTTAGAATTGCTTCTAGCGGCAATAAATTGATAACATATTTCGCGATGCTAGCATTCATCCGAAAACAGACAATTTTGGCAGGACTGACGCAAAGGTCTCTCCTCCCGCCGAGCAGGGTGATAACTACCTACAACTCCGAAAAGTTCTTTCTTTCAGCAAGATCGTAAAACTATATTGGATGCCAGTCGACGTAACCGGTGAAACTTTTTCGGAGTTCTTTCAGGGCCAATATCAATCATCAGAAGCACTGATTGGCGTTGATGACTATCGTGGAAGATTGCAAAGGGCAATGGATTGTTTTCCTCTCAGCTCAGCTATGCATTTGCCAGAGGAGTATAATTAGTTTTGAAGTGGTTCGTTTTCCATCGAAAAAAAACGTACTTTTAAAATGTTCAATTTTGCGCAATTTATCGAACTACCCTGAAAGCAGGCTTATTTAGGAAATTATCGCGCCGGGAACCCATTCGAAGCCGGAATTTTATTCATAGGATGGGGTGAATAATAAAAGCGCAGTCACAGGTCTGGCATGGGTTAATTACAGGGTATCCGTGTTCTTCTGAAGAAGCACCAAATCGCTTCATATTAAAGGATACAGACGAGAGATGGACAGCCCAGCAGTGTTTTGATCCGGTTCACGGTGTAAATTGTAGGAAAATAATCAAGCATTTCCTGTTTTCCGCCCCATCTCCACTCACGATCTTCCCCGGGTGGTGTGCGTGTGTGTAATGATATTGTAGCAAATGAACTTGAAGAACGAAGAGTCAGATTGTTTTCCTTTCTTTTCACTCCCGTAAAGTATGTACATTACGTCTAGGAACAGAATTTCACCTCCGCGTGTTCTGTCCGGTGCAGATTGTGGCTTAACGCCGTACTCACGATTCACACTCACACACACGCACACACCGGATGGAGATGGACTATCGAACCCGAGATGTGAAGATCGATGAACAAACGAAGCTGGGTGGAGAAAAAGTCGAATGAGTATCATTAATAATTTCGACGGCACCGCCACTACCGTCTAGGCTTCAACTCGAGACGAAGTGAGAATCTTTCCCAAGTTAGGTCCACTTTTCGATTCGGGCCGCCGTTGGTTGTTGTGCATGGCACGACTTGATGACGGACATCAATCGGTCGGTGTTTCATTTCAGTTGATGTAATTAATCTTGCTGTTTGATGTGAGAGATTTCTCTTCTCCGCTGAAGTATCGTTTCCTAAGCGTTGGCCATGGCGCTGGCGTGGGGGCAAAATTTAATTAAATGATTTTAAATACGAACGCAGTTAGCTTCATTTAATTGCAACAATATTAATTCTAAGTGGTTGGCCATACAACTTATTGCCTTTGATATTTTCTGGCTTTGGTAGTTTATCTGAATTAAACTGTTTTTTGTGAATTATAACTAAATATAACTTTAATTAAAAAACGAGGTTCAATCACGCCCTTTTGTTTCTGTTATCCTCACAGAGAGAGAGAGAGAGAGAGAGAGAGAGAGACCCACGGAACACCCGCAAATTTGATAAAAATCGAGAACCTGTACGCGTTTGAAAATTTATACATGACACTTGGAAATAAAAATATTCACTTAAACATTTAAGTCAGTAATTCCCCGTCCGGTGACGGGAATCGTTAGGTACACTCAAAAAAATCGACACGTTGTTTTCACGTGAAATTTCACGTAACTTCTACCTGAACACGTAACCAAATTTTCTTCAGTAAAAACAGGTAAACATTACGTGCCAGTGAATTGTACGTGAAAAATCACGTAACATTTATCTGATTTTCACGTAGTAACGTGAATTTACGTGGAAATCACGTAGCTCTTACGTGAATTCACGTGTTTGTTACTGGTTTTGGAGCGGACATGAAAATTACGTGCGTTTTACGTGGATGTAACATGTCAATTTTTTGAGTGTAGGAAATTTTTTTGACTTTCCTGGGCATAGAGTACTAGGCTTCTTGAAAAGTCCCTTTAATTTCCTACAGATGGCGTTGATAGTCGCCAATGTGAACCATTTTCTATGAGCTTCACTCCTTATATGACGAGCTGTCAAATTTCAGCCATTTCTGTCCACGCAGTCATTAGCAGAGCAACAGTGAAGAGACCGATCAGCAAATTTTTTACAAAAATGGAAGAGTACGAGTTGGCTTTGTGCACAAATTACGCAACGCAGAAAACCGGGATTTTTGACCCCCTCCCCCTCCATGTAACAATAAGTAACGTGTGACCAGACCCCCCCCTTTAATTACGTAACGTTCTCGAACCCCCCCTATTTCTCAATTGTGATAAAATCATCACAAAAACTGTTATTGCTGTTGTTTTTATGTTTAATTCTGACATAATTGAAATTAGTAAAGATTGCAAACATCATTCAATTAATTTCATTTAAGTATCTCAAAGCTAATATAAAGATTACGAAAAACATTGCACTCATTGTACTGCATTTATTCAAGATAATGGATGTTTTTAAAACTGTTACAAATATAAGTTCAACAAGTTTATTCAAATGTCTTTAAATTATTTAAACGATCACAAAAAAAGTGTTATTCATACCACTTAAATCAACAGTATTTTATGCAATGCCTATTGACCTATTGCAATTATTAAAATCTAATTATTATCAATTATATTTTTTATACAGGTACTATTCAGAGTTTTCCTTTTGATAAAGGCATAAATCCTTTTGACAAAGTGCATGAATAAAGGCGCACTATGTACGACTAATTCATGACGGCAGAAACATAGAACAACAGACGCAGCAACAAGTTCATTTGATGTAGGCTACACGCAGAAGAATATTGGGTGATTGAACGCAATGATTGGAATCAACATTTTATGTGTATTAAATCAAACCACAATCATATATTTGAAACAATAAAATTTCGTATCGAATCCAATATTGTTAGTCAATTAATATTTCTAACAGAAATCATTATTGATTCAACAACATAATTTGATAGAATCAACAATCAACAATACATTTTATTATTTCAATGGTGCTAATATTTAAAAAAAAAAACCTTTTTTTTCAATTCAACCGGTTTGGTCGAATCAATGCAAAGGTGCATTGTTTCCAAATAGCTTATTTTTTTATTCAACAATAAATGCTTTTTGCAGCGCTTTGAGAAACAAAACAAAATTGTAGTTGATTCAAAAATTAAATCAGTGCTGTTTGAATAAATAAATAAATATTATGGGTAAGCCGTGAGTCAACAATAAAATTTGTTGAATCTATACAGAACAATATATTTCTCACCGTGTAGCTGTACGGAAAATTGCGCCAATAGGTTTTGTAAATCGTCATAAGATGCCTTTCGTTTAGTAGATCACATTTAAATAGTACACTGAAAATTAATTTTCGTTTATATTACGATCGAAGGTAGACTAACAAATCTATTCGTTGTTTTCTACAACGAAACTGGTTTCTACTTTCTACGAAGCTTCCTTCGTATCAAAAGCCACACGCGCAACTGTCTAAAGCACAAAGCATTTGTTGACACAAAAAGAACATTTGTTCATTCTACGAAAACAATACAAATAGCTACAAATAGCTAATTTGTCACCAATAAAAAAGAAACTGTTCTTAGGTGCATGAACGACTGACAATTCTGCTTTATCGGCTCAAAATATATTTAAAAAAAAGGCATCCACGGGAGTTATTCTGCTCTTCACGAAATTAAGTTTGTGCATTGTACCAAAACGGTGTAATGTAGCGTTTTGTTAGAAGACAAGAAATATGAATGTTTCATATAATTTACGAGACATTTGTTTCGTTCACGAAACGAGTGAAAGCTTATTTACGAAAAATAATTTTCAGTGTACGTCTCCATTTATCGAAGCTTTAGAATTTGGTCGGAAATCAAAAGATAGACTTAATCTATTTTTCTTAAAATTTCAGATGTACTCATAAATGTGTTTCTATTATGGCCACTCTCATAAGAAACATGCGATTGACCATGAAAGGAACCAAATTTAAAACTATGGCGATAATTGGTGCAGTGTACCAGTTATGGCAAACGTCATTAATAATACAATAACTAAGTTTTGGCTCAGTTTCGAAAATTTCATATGATCCGGCCAATGGCGTTTATTCATCGATAGCACCAAGTTGAGTTTTAAAGCCGCTCTTCTGCATCAATGAAATGAGAAACTTTCTATTTCATTAGCTTTTTGGCTCCATTTGATAAATTACAATCAACCCAATTGGATTTTTTTTTCGATCTTAAAATTGTTGCCATGTTGACTAGATTGTAACAGGGATACACAAAATACATGTGTTTTTTTGTGCAAATGGGACAGTCGAGCTCGTAAGGAAAACTATGTCCGAAAAAGATTGGCCAAAACAGGATAATTTCAACAGCTGGTAAAAGAAATCGTTAAAAATAATCCCCTCGTGGAAATAGAACGCTTAATACTTCCTAAGGCTTGGGCTATTCAAAACTTTTGCTAATTTTTTTTGTTTGGATGGGAAGACGTGTGAGGATATCAAAGTGAAGCTAAATGCCGTTTATAAGAATCATGCACTTTCTATGATTTGTTATTGGTTGAATGAAATCTGAGAACATCTGTTTTTGATGAAGAGCGCCCAAGCCGTCCGATTGAGCTGACTACGAATGGTTAACAAAATTCATGATATCGTGTTAGCAAATCGCCGGGTGAAGATCAGAGAGATTGTTGACATTGTTGAAAGCTATCGGTGAGATGGGTGCTGCGTATGCTCACAGAGGAGTAAAAACGGAATCGCATGACAACTTCAGAGCGTTGTTTTGAAATTTTTAAGCGCAATACGAAAGAGTTTCTACTGCGTCTCGTAGCTGTTGACGATTTATGGATCCATCAGTACACGCCTGAAATGAAAGAAGGTTCACCCGGTGAACCTGCTCCCAGGCTCCGTTTTTTAGAATTCGCGAGGCAGAATCCAACCAAATGCTCCGCTGTTTCTTTCACAAGGAAGCAGAAACCGATAATGTTCGACTACCACCTCGAAGGCAGCATTATTAAACGTGAATCCTGCGTCAAGGATCTAGGAGTATTTCTCAATGCGGGACTTATGTACAAGGAGCATATTAGCTACATTGTTTCCAAAGCAAACCGCAGTTTGGGATTTATCATGAGAATGGCAAAGGAGTTTACGGCTGTTTATTGCTTAAAAAGCTTCTACTGTTCGCTGGTGCGATCCACGCTGGAGTATTGTTCAGCAGTATGGAACCCTCACTATCTTAATGGAGTTGATAGATTCGTGGCAGTTCAGCGATGATTTGTGCGATTTGCTCTCCGTCGTTTACCATGGAATAATCCATGTGAGCTGCCTAGATATGTACACCGCATGCAACTTATTGGCCTGCACACACTAGAAGTGAGGAGAGATTTATAACGCGTCATGTTGGTTCCCGATCTTTTCATGGCGAAGATTGACCGTCCGATGCTGCTTAATCAAATCAATATTCATGTTCGTTCTCGTGCACTTCGCAACAAACTCTTTCTTTGAACACCATTTCGTCGAACAAACTAAAGGGTGTCCACGATGAAATTGCCACACACAAAATTGATTCGCAAAATTCGAGTTTTCATCCGATTGCCATCAAATTTTCGGGGATTGCGAAATAACTATTAAACTTCATTTTACCATTTTACTCGTATTTTATTTACAGTCCATACGCAAATGCCCGCACCTTGGCGTTAACCCCGGCCATAAGATTCTGCACAACCTGTGAATCAACCGTTTTTTGCATGTAAACCCATACTTTCTTCAGTTTCGACTGTCTTCACTACCTTAGGTCGTTTAAGAAGGTGCTGCTTCATAATCGCTCAGTACTTCTCGATGGGGCGGAGCTCCGGAGTGTTGGGAGGGTTGAACATTTTCGGCACGAAAATTGATCTTATTGTCCGCATACCACTTCAGCACGTCCTTGAGTAGTGGCATGAGGCCAAATCCGCCAGAAGATTGTTGGGACGTTGTGGGCCTTCAGGAGATGGAAGCAGCTGCTTCTGGAGGCACTCTTTTATGTCACCTGTCCGTTCATCGTGTCCTGGGTCACGAAAGGTGCACTCCGATTCCCGCACTGCAGATGGCTTGCCAAACCAGGAATTTCTTCGCAAATTTGGACATCTTCCTGAGTGCGGACATGCTCCGGAACGCTGAACTTATCCTTGGCCGTGAAAACAGTGTTGCCGGGGATCTGTTTGAAGTCGGCCTTCACATATGTTTCTGTCGTCCATGATGCAGCATTCAATCTTTCGTCAGCATGTTGAGAGGTACAACTTCCTGGCACGGGTTTGGCGGACTTGTTCTGCTTCTCGTCGCGATTAGGGGCCTTTTGTACCTTGAACGTTCGAAGCCCAGCCTTAGTTTTGGCCTTCTGGCCAAACCACGCATCGGAAAGTAGTTATTTGATACGTATTGCGCTTAAAATTGGGCATATTATTCTAGCATGTATTTGTAATATGTTTTGTGAAAATAATGCGAAAATTTGTCCTATTTCTTTCAAATCCCATTTTCAACTAATTCAAGCAATAATATCAACATTTTCGAGTGCAGTTATCTTTATAAAGTCCTTTTAAACAAATTTATTCAATGTGTCCTCCATTTTCATTAATAACATCCTCGAGCCAACGCCGGAAGCCAGAGCATGCCTTTCGTACGTAGCCCTCCGACATTGACTGCCATGTGCGTGTTAAAGTTGACTTCAGGGTGTTCACACTAGGGTATGATGTTTTGCAGGCTCGTGCTTCAACATATGCCCAAATCGAATAATCCAACGGATTAAGATCAGGACTGCTTGGGGGCCACAGATCCTTCGGCCAAAACTTCATGTTATCGTTCAACCATTGTTGGGTTCGATTGGACGTATGACAAGGCGCTCCATCCTGCTGTAGGACAACCTTTTGGTCACCCAGGGAAGCACTAGGTTTTTTTAAAATACCGATATACACTTCGGTATTGATTTTAACTCCAGCATCAATGAGAACAGGCGGCATTTTAAAACCGTTGACGCCACCAAGCCAAACACATGACGCCAGCCGGATGTTTGGTTTGAAATTAAATTTCACTTTTTCCGAACATTCTCGATTTTCTGCGGTGAAATGAACTGGCTCACGGCTGTTGGCCACAGCATCGATTCTGAAAGCTTCGAGAACAGGATTATCATTTTCCTTCTTCAACAAGGAAAGCAATTCTTGGAACGAGTCACTCGTAGTTCCTTGACCCGGTCCGTAATCAAGTGGCGTTTCTTCTGGCTCTGGAAAGATGCATGCACGTCTTCTTTGATGATTCTCCGCATGGATTTCTCCGAAATATTGGCTTCCTTTGCAAGTTTTCTTATGGAACGCTGCGGGTTGCGAGCAATTTTTGCACGGACCGATTTGATCACATTCGGCGTGCGTGCAAAGCGCGGACGTCGTTTCCCGCTTTCCTGCCGAGACTTACGCGTAAGCTTTGAAAAATGGCACCACCTTGGCAATCTCTTTCGCTTCTAGGCGAGCAATAATTTTGATCACTTCTTTCGTGAAAATTTTGACGAATTTGCAATAAAACAAATAGAATGTTTGGATGCAGCACTTTAAAGTAAACATAAAAACATACACTTTCAACAGAAATTAGTCACTAGCTACACGAATTAACCCAATACTCAAGTTTGAACATTTTCGCATTATTCTCTGCCTCACCCTGTACATTTCAAATAGCCCACTTTGGATCGGTTCTTTTCATTATCATAGTTTTTTTTGCAGAGCTTCGTGGGTTGAACATGAAGTACGAAGGAAAATTCTGCACACTTGGTGTATTGGGGTACAGTACAATCATATTACCAAAGAGGTCAAAGTGCATCCAGCAAGTAGAAAAAGAATGGTTGAAAGACATGGTGAGCCGTACACGCTGCAGGATATGTCGAGAACTGGATGAATACACGGTTCCTGCAGTCCCGAATCGGACCAAAATGTCGTCGATTATAATCAGGTGAACCTCTACTCTTGATTTGGCCAAGGACCAGCATCGGGATGATCCAGCGGATTAAGAAAATAAATTATTTGATGACATACAGGAAGCAGGAAGTGCCAAAGCTATCTCCGCAGCAGAAGTGTCGTACCAAAATGAAGGCCTGAAAGCTGTACAACCATATTTTGGACAATCCCTCCCAGTGTGTTTTGATGAACAACGAAACGTATGTGATGGTGGATTCCAGATTCCAGAATTCAAAATCAGCTGGGGAGAGTATCCCAATTGCAGATACGTCTGTCTTGACGGAAAAATTCGGTGAGAAGGTGGTCGTCTGGCAATCAATTTGCACATGTGTCTTGTGTCTTGCACAAAAGAAACTGTAAATGCTGAAATTTATCGAAGAGAGGTTTATCTTATTATAACGGAAGCATAAGAGTCCTCCTCTCTTCTGACTCGGTCTGATCCCTTCCTATTTTGTCAGATCAACTCTACAGTGGTTTTCTGATAACAACATTGATTTCGTTGATAAATGTATCAACCCATCAAACTGTCCCCAATTGCAACCGATCGAATGCTACGGGGTAATCGTCAAGCGGAACCTCAAAAAGACAGGTGCAGTGACATATGTCAGACTTTTAGAAAAACTGGTCAGCAGTGTCCAGGTAGTGAACAATCACCACTGTACAAAACTTGATGGACGGTATTAATGCTTAATTGCGATCGTATTACCGAAATCAGTAATCTGATTAATTTGTTAGTTTGATTGATATTTAACCTACCAAGCTGTAATAAATATATTCTTTAGTTTTATTTTAATTTTTGAATGTTTTTAACTGCTTTTTGATTCAATCCTTATGTATCGGTAGAAGAAAAGCTACACGTTTCGTTTAAAAAATACCGCTAAATTAGCGAAGACATATAAAAATTGTTCCGCTCCGCGTCGAGCTGATTGAATCTTACTTAGAAAATACTCTTCGTATGTAATTTCTTATGTAATAGCGTTTTAAGCTTATTGCTTTTACAATTAGTTTAACGCTTGCTTTCAACTACGTGTTCTATATGAACTTCTACAGTTTCTAATAGAGAGCTTACGATACCGGTATCATTTTTGCATTAGTACTCGGGTAACCAACAAGCAGTTCCAAAGCGCCTTTACGGCATCCTATCAAGCAATTAAGTCGCCTTAAATGCAACATAAATGCCACTTTTGGCTCAATATACGGCTGCTTTACTGCACTGCTATGACAATGCTTCATTAATGCTATTTTGCATTCGAAATGCTTATTACAGGCTACAAGCATTTAAATAGCATTTGAAATCCAACTTTACAGCAGATAGCATTCAAGATGCTGATATAATGCTTTTAGCATCTGAAATGCAGATTTAGGATAGATTTACTACATATGCTAATGCTCATTAGTTACCTGTGTATGATTGTGTGGCAACTTCAATTATAACCTATTTCCACTGCGGAAAATTTCGCGATGAAAGCGCACGGGGAATAATTTGTTCCTCAAGATGACAATAACAGGTCATGATTTCATGCATATATTGTGTTTTTGTGTTATGAATATACACCATGAACAGTATTCATGATATCATGAACTATTTTTCCACCGCAATGAAATCGCATGATTAGGTCAGAGTTAAAACCATGAGCTGAATTCCTGACACTGAACAGTTTATTCTCGGTAAATGTTAGTACCGCACCGTTAGGATTCGAACCTGCTGTTGATGAGAAGAGCGGTGATAGGACCTGGTGGATGTACTTATTACACTATTGCATTTCATGAATAGATTCTTGATTAATGAAGATGATTATACAACTCTAGATTAGAGGCAGAACAAGTCTTTCAAAGTTCATGACTCGCATCCGTGCGACAATCGAACCTAGCATGA
>JASCZW010011451.1:0-32004 GCA_034211315.2 Aedes japonicus
ATTTTTTAGATATTTGATTTTTAAATTTTTAAATTTTTAGATATTTAGATTTTGTGAATTTTTAGATTTTTAGAATATTTTTAGATTTTTTAGAATTTAAAGACTTTAAGAATTTTGCAGAAGCTTCACGATCTTAAGATTTTCAAGATTTTTAGAATTTTACAGATTTTTAGAATTTTTAAAATTTTAGCTTTCTTGATTGTTAGATTTATGGATTTTTAAATCTAAGATATTAAGATTTGTAGATTCATAGGTTTAAACGATTTCTAGAATTTCAGATTTCAAGATTTTTAGATTTTAAGTTTTGTAGATTTTAGTTAAGATTTTTAAAATATTAGAGTTTTTTGTTTGATATTAAGATTTTTTAATTTTTATATTTTCAGATTTTTATATTTTCAATTTTTTATATTTTTCGAATTTTTATATTTTCAGATTTCAAGATATTGTTGAGATTTTTGAGTTTTTTGAGAATTTTTGGATTTTTTAGATTTTTAGGTGTTAAGGTTTTTAGATTTTCACATTTTTTAGAATTTTAAGGTTTTTTAAATTTTAAGATTTTTGAGATTTTAAGATTTTTGATTTATTTTAATATTTTTAGATTTTAAGATATTTTAGATGATTTTAGAGATTTTTGAAGATTTAAATTTAAGATTTTTAAAATTTTTAAGATTTTTAAGATTTTAGAATTTTAAGATTTTATGATTTTAAGATTTTATGATTTTAAGATTTATGATTTTAAGATTTTTAGACATTTAAATTCTTGAGATTTTTTATTTTTAGATTATATAGATTTTTACGATTATTAGATTTGTAGATATTTGATTTTTTAATTTTTTAGATTTTCAGATTTTTAAGATATTTAGAGATTTTTAGGAATTTTTAGATTTTTAGAATTTTTGAAGATTTTTTAAATTTTAAGATTTTTGAGATTTTTTTGGAGATTTTTTAGATTTTTAGATTTTTAGATTTTTTGAGATTTTTAGGATTTTTAAGATTTTTAAGATTTTATAGATTTTTGAGATTTTTTGAGATTTTTAAGATTTTAAGTAATTTTAAAATTTTAGATCTTAAGATTCTTAGAATTGTTAATTTTTGAATTTTAAAATTTTTATATTTTTATATTTTTAGATTTTTAATTTTTAGATTTTTAAATTTTTAGAATTTTTAGATTTTTTAGATTTTTAGATTTTTGTAGATTTTTAGATTTTTAGAATTTTTAGATTTTTAGATTCTTAGATTTTTAGATTTTTAGATTTTTTAGATATTTAGATTTTTATATTTTGAGATTTTTAGATTTTTAGATTTTTAGAATTTTTAGATTTTTAGATTTTAAGATTTTTAGATTATATTTTAATATTTTGAGATTTTGAGATTTTTAAATTTTAGGAGTTTAAGATTTTAAGATTTTTAGATATTTAGATTTTTAGATTTTAGGATTTTTGGAAATTTAGATTTTTAGATTGTTAGATTTTAAAATTTTAAGATTTTTAGATTTTTAGTTTTTTTTTTTAGATTTTTAGATTTTTAGATTTTCAGATTTTTTAGATTTTAAGATTTTTAGATTTTCAGATTTTTTGTAGATATTTAGATTTTTAGATTTTTAGATTTTTAGATTTTTAATATTTTAAGATTTAAAGATTTTAAGATTCTTAGATTTGTTAGATTTTTAGAATTTTTAGATTTTTATATTTTTATATTTTGAGATTTTTAGATTTTTAGAATTTTTTAGATTTTTAGATTTTTAGATTTTTAGATTTTTGAATTTTTAGATTTTTGAGATTTTTAGATATTTAAATTTTTAGGTTATAATTTTTATATTTTGAGAATTTTTAAATTTTTAGATTTATAGATTTTTAGATTTTTTAGATTTTTAGATTTTTAGGTACAGTTTTTAGATTTTTGAAATTTTTAGATTTTAAGATTTTTAGATTATTAAATTTTTGAGATTTTTAGATTTTTTAGATTTTTCAGAATTATTTTGAATATTTTTATATTTTTGAGAATTTTTAGATTTTTAAATTTTTCAGATTTTTAGATATTTTGAAATTTTTAGAATTTTAGATTTTTAAGATTTTTAGATTTTTAGAATTTTTAGATTTTAGATTTAAGATTTTTAGGTTATATTTTTATAATTTTGAGATTTTTAGAATTTTTGAGATTTATAGGTTTATCAGATTTTTAATATTTTTAGAATTTTTAGAATTTTTAGATTTTTAGATTTTTAGATTTTTAGATATTTTTGAATTTTAAAATTTTTAGGTATTAGATTTTTAGATTTTTTAGATTTTTAGATTTTCAGATTTTTAGATTTTTAGATTTTTAGATTTTTAGATTTTGAAATTTTTAGATTTTCAGATTATTGGAATTTTTAGATTTTTAGATTTTTAGATTTTTAGATTTTTAGAATTTTTATATTTTGAGATTTTGAGATTTTTGAATTTTAGATTTTTAGATTTTTAGATTTTTAGATTTTTAGATATTTTAGATTTTTAGAATTTTTAGATTATATTTTTGATATTTTGAGATTTTGAGATTTTTAAATTTTAGGAGTTTAAGATTATAAGATTTTTAGATATTTAGATTTCTAGATTTTAAGATTTTTGAAATTTAGATTTTTAGATTGTTAGATTTTAAAGAATTTTTTAGATTTTTAGTTTTTTTGATATTTAAATTTTTAGATTTTTAGATTTTTCAGATTTTTAATTTTAAAATTTTTAGAATTTTCAGATTTTTAGATATTTAGATTTTTAGAATTTTAGATTTTTAGATTTTTAAATTTTAAGATTTAAAGATCTTAAGATTTTAGGTGTTAGATTTTTAGATTTTTAGATTTTTATATTTTATATTTTGAGATTTTTAAGATTTTTAGATTTTTAGATTTTAGATTTTTAGAATTTTTAGAATTTTTAGAATTTTTAGATTTTTAAAGATTTTTAGATATTTAGAATTTTTAGGTTATATTTTTAATATTTTGAGATTTTTAGATTTTTAGATTTATAGAATTTTTAGATTTTTAGAATTTTTAGATTTTTAGATTTTAAGATTTTTAGATTTTTTAGATATTTTAGATTTTTAAGATTTTTAGATGTATTAGATTTTTAGATTTTAGAATTTTTAGAATTTTCAGATTATTTTTATATTTTTAGTATTTTGAATTTTTAGATTTTTTAGATTTTTAGATTTTTGAAATTTTTAGAATTTTAGATTTTTAGATTTTTAGATTTTTTAGATTTTTAGAATTTTTAGATTTTTAGATATTTAGATTTTTAGATTATATTTTTATATTTTGAGATTTTTAGATTTTTAGATTTATAGATTTTTAGATTTTTAGATTTTAGATTTTTAGAATTTTTAGATTTTTGAGATTTTTAGATTTTAAGATTTTTAGAGTATTAGATTTTTAGATTTTTAGATTTTTTAGATTTTTAGATTTTCAGATTTTTAGATTTTTAGGTATTTAGATTTTTAGAATTTTTAGATTTTTAGATTTTTTGAATTTTTAGATTTTTAGATTTTTGAGATTTTTAGATTTTTGGATTTAGATTCTAAGATTTTGAATTTTTAGATATTTAGATTTTTAGAAATTTTTGAATTTTTAGATTTTTAGATTTTTTAGATTTTTAGATTTTTTTTAGATTTTTAGATTTTAGATTTTTAGAATTTTTAGATTTTTAGAATTTTTAGATTTTTGAGTTATATTTTTATATTTTGAGATTTTGAGATTTTTTAGATTTTTAAATTTTAGAGATTTTAAGATTTTAAGATTTTTTAGATATTTAGATTTTTGAGATTTTTTAGATTTTTGAGATTTTTAGTTAGATTTTTTAGATTTTTAGATTTTGTAGATTTTTAGATTTTTAGATTTTTAGGTTTATAGATTTAAAGACTTTAAAAATTTGCAGGCTTCACGATTTTAAGATTTTAAGATTTTGAAATTTTTAGATTTTTAAATTTTAAAATTTCAGCTTTCTTGATTGTTAGATTTATGGATTTTTTAAATCTAAGATATTAAGATTTGTAGATTCATAGGTTAAACGATTTCTAGAATTTCAGATTTTAAGATTTTAAGATTTTAGTTTTGTAGATTTTTAGTTAAGATTTTAAAATATTAAGTTTTTTTTTGATATTAAGATTTTTAATTTTTATATTTTCAGATTTTTATATTTTCAGATTTTTATATTTTAAGATTTCAAGATGTTGAGATTTTGAGTTTTTGAGATTTTTGGATTTTTAGATTTTGAGGTGTTAAGGTTTTTAGATTTTCACTTTTTAGATTTTAAGGTTTTTAAATTTTAAGATTTTTAGATTTTAAAATTTTTATATATTTTGATTTTTAGATTTTAAGATTTTAAGATGATTTTAAGATTTTAAGATGATTTTAAGATTTAAGGATTTTAAGATTTTAAGATTTTAAGATGATTTTAAGATTTTAGGATTTTAAGATTTTATGATTTTAAGATTTTATGATTTTAAGATTTTATGATTTTAAGATTTTATGATTTTAAGATTTTATGATTTTAAGATTTTTAGACATTTAAATTCTTAGATTTTTTTATTTTTAGATATATAGATTTTTTGATTATTAGATTTGTAGATTTTTGATTTTTTAATTTTTAGATTTTTAGATTTTAAGATTTGAGATTTTGAGGTTTTTAGATTTTTTCGATTTTCAGATTTTCAGATTTTCAGATTTTAAGATTTTTAGATTTCAAGATTTTTAGATATTTAGATATTTATATTTTTAGATTTTTAGATTTTAGGATTTTAAGATTTTAAGATTTTTAGATATTTAGATTTTTAGATTTTAGGATTTTTGGAAATTTAGATTTTTAGATTGTTAGATTTTAAGATTTTAAGATTTTTAGATTTTTAGATTTTTAGATTTTTAGATTTTTAGATTTTTAGATTTTTAGATTTTAAGATTTTTAGATTTTTAGATTTTTAGATATTTAGATTTTTAGATTTTTAGATTTTAAGATTTTTAGATTTTTCAGATTTTAGATCTTAAGATTTTTAGATTTTTAGATTTTTAGATTTTTAGATTTTTAGATTTTTGAAATTTTTAGATTTTTTTAGATTTTTAGATTTTTAGATTTTTGGAATTTTAGATTTTTAGATTTTTTAGATTTTTAGATTTTTTAGATTTTTAGATTTTTAGATTTTTAGATTTTTAGATTTTTAAATTTTTAGATTTTTAGATTTTTTTAGATTTTTAGATTTTTTAGAATTTTAGATTTTTAGAATTTTAGATTTTTAAAGATTTTTAGATTTAATTTAAAATTTAATTTTTAGATTATAGATTTTTAGATTTTTAGATTTTTAGATATTTTAGATTTTTAGATTTTTAGATTTTTAGATTTTTAGATTTTTAGATTTTTTAGATTTTTTTTAGATTTTTAGATTTTTTAGAATTTTAGAATTTTTAGAATTTTTTAGATTTTTAGAAATTTAGACAGATTTTAAGATAGACATCTTCAGGGTAGAGAGATCTGCAGTGAAAAAAGTGTCTTTAAGTTTTAATTTTAAAACATTTTAAAAACTCAACAATTTGCCAAAAATGTTTTGATGTTGCAGTATATTTCCATTTATGCAATTATGCAATGATCGATAACATTTTTAATTATAAATCATCATGTTTTCAAACTGTAAGCGAGATTCAACTAGTTATACACTTGCTAAGATAAGTTTGATAAGACATTTGGAAGTATGTGTTACAAAAAGTTACACAACTCTTTTTATAAAGTCAGAAACATTCGAGTGATATGTATTTAATGTCGGTCTATAGGCAACACCAAATTGGGTTTATTCGTGGATGCAACTTCGTCCCATTCGATGGATTTGCCAGCTGTACGCGGTTTACTGAACACAAAATTTCACAACACAAACTAAAGTAAAACTACTTCGAAGCACTTGAGTGATGTTCATATATGTTTATCAGCCATTCAATAATGAAAACCTTATAATTCACTATACAATGACTTTATTCTTTCGATTCGTGTTAAGACGAGCCATTTGTATATTAACAACCACAAACTCATGCATTGCCACTCAAATTTTACCAATAACAACCATTTTACTAAGTTATTGATACAACAGGCCATATTTGGGAACATACAAAAAAATGTGTACCCAACATTGGGTCTACGGTTTTCGAGTAAAATCATTGTAATTTCAGCTATGTGAATAGTTAGTTTGTAAAGTGTAACTATTTTCTGTACATCCAGACTGCATTACTTGCTTCATCGATTCAATTAAGCCCAAATTTAGATCACTTGAAGATCGTGTCGATCATCTGTTTGGCTTAAACAGTGAAATCATGATGCCCCAAAAGTTCAAGAAATCGAAAATTACATGAAAGTGAACAACTATTAGTTGGTTAATATTGTCTCAATTGCTTCGGATTACATCGGTCATCCTAATAGCAACATAATTTTGTTGATTATCGCTTAATTATTGACACTTATGATACATAGGCCGAATGAAGGAGCTAGGCTAACATTACATCCCGTTACCCTATCTTTTATTTATTATGCGCATACTAACCATTGACCCCATATTTTCATATGGATTTCACGTGTTTGTCTTTGCTTACGGAGCCGTCCCACCGCTTTTGGTCCTTCATACAGCTTTATATTTCATTCAAATCATTAACTCAATTTGATCTTACTATCAAGTGGAGCCACATACTAGACAAGTGTTTCAAGGAACATCCATTTAAACAAACAAACATAGAACTAACCAAGGTCTTAATGCTACAGGATATTCATCCAGAATCACATACAATCCATTGTTGTTTCCCTTCAAGTCATCCAAACGTAACAAAATAACCAGATTATCCCGCTAATTGTCCACTACAGAATTCAACTCCGGTAATCTCTTCCGGAACAGAGCCAGAACCTTGCATTAAATATTTCAGGCTACAAAAAAAATAAAAGCCGAAACTTTAATAAATGCAAATGAGCCTTGTTGCGCCTGCCACCCCGAACCACTCGGTCGCGCGGCCAAGGTTGAAGTAATGGGGGAAAAACTTCCTCTTCAAAGTCCGAAATCATATTTCACCATCAGCCTGCAAATAATAAAAAAAAATCCTCAGCCGCAAGTGCCAGCGCCAGAAGGATAAACGTCTCAATCAAAACCGGTTCGTCGTTTTTGTTTTTTTCCCACTGCCGTAGATTCACCATCACCATGCACCCATTGCTGGTTCGCTTCCTTTTCACCAGAGTCCGTCTCGCCGGCCGTGGTCCTGTTGATCGCAGCAAAATAGCATTTTCCCCCGTCCTCGTCCAACCTCAAACTCCGATCGGTTTCCCTGCACGCGGACACAATGAACAAAAGGAGGCTCGAGTTTGACTTTCTCTCCCAATTCCCCTTGGTCGACTTGGTTCGAATCAAAACTGACCACCACTTCTGCTGCTGCTGCTCCTGCTGATTTCACGGATGGTCAGCGGTGAAGAGCGGGATCGGAAATTCCCCCTAGAGCAAGGTTTTAAAAGCGTTCTGCTTGTTTTTTTTTATTACTGCCCCTCGGTCCAGCCAACTCGCTCTCGTCGTCCATCGGGCTGGACATTGATCACACTTTAATTGTTGTGTGAAATTGGAGGTGCGCTTTGTTAAATGGTTCTCGTCCTTAGCCGCGTGACGAGCGAACGGACGGCCGGCAGGAGCAATTATGTTGCTGTTTGACACGTCGAATTTTTTTTTGTGCCCCGCGCTGTTCCGGACGATTGTTGTTTTATGCAAATTGACATCTGCTTTATGATGGTCGTTAAGGGCGAAGGTAAATTGACCACTATGTTGATTGAGAGGACGTTTTTTGCTTGTTAGTGTTGCCGTGGGAACGAATGGAGGGTTGTGGGAATTTTTAAAGAGGTGTGTATGGGTTTTGGCACAGCGTATGAAAATAACGGATCATGTGGTTTTTGAACTTAAATGCATTGTCTGCGCACAGACAACCCTAACAGTTTTCCCACTTATATTCACAATTTAACACTAAACTACCTCAACAGTTCGTCGTGTCGTCATCATCGCCGTAGTCAATCAATCGCCTCCCTCATCCACGGCAGTCAGCCACTTGCAAACTGCTGTAACTGCTCGAACAAGCCAACAACGGTTATGCGAAAACATAAAGCACACAAGATGAGCATCTCGTTGACTTTAACCTCTATATCGCACTCTCGAACAAAATTGTTCCCATCCTTAGCGCATCGTGTGAGTGTGCACCTCTATTTCCCCGTGGTTCAATCTCGTTTGTTCCGACGAGCGATTTTAATGTTTGCAACTCTTATTAAACTAACTGATCTTCTTCGCTACCCAGGGCCGGCGCGACTAGCAAACACGAAAAGTGGTCAAAGCTCACTCGTGCTCCCAATGAGGTGAGCCCCCTTGAGCGGCATTAAACTTCATCAAAAGGTCATACATGATCTCCTGCGCCACTGACCGGCCCCCCGTCCACCATTCCGTGCTGGTCTGAATGCAACTTTATTCGGTCACCGGACATACATTTACAGCGGTTCTCGGCTGACGGATTGCGGGTGGATGTGGACGCAGCGGATGGATCAATCTCGAGGTGGCTCTGCTGCTCTCCGCTGCTTGTTCGTACTTTGGCTGCCTGACTCAATTTTCCCTCCTTTGTGTAAACATAAGTGAGCACATCACGACTGTGAACCTCGCTGATAGGACGAGTATCCGTGCTTTATTGGAATTTGTTCGATTTTTACTGTTCGAATGGGAGGATTAGGTTTGCTCTCGATGGCTTTATGCATTATATATTAAATCGTCAAAAGTCAAATGTGCATTGCGTAATTGTTCATTTCTAAAGTATATAAACAATTTTTTTCACACTTTATTGGGTTAAATTTAACATTATTTTACATTCATATAACATAACATTTTAACCTATGGTTCATATCTACTAATCACTACCATACCAATCAGACTAAAACCAGCGTGGCCTCTGCTGTACACAGAAGTTGTTTCCATTGTAATCGATCCATGGTTGTACCTCGCCAGCCTCGCTGTCTGCGGAGGGGTCTGCAGGTCGCCTTCTACTTGTTCGACCCACTTTGCTCGTTGCACGCCTCTTCTTCTTGTACCTGTCGGTTCGTTTTCGAAAACCATTTTCACAGGGCTGTCGTCCGACATTCTTACGACATGCCCAGCCTATCGTAGTCGACCGATTTTTGAGATGGGTACGATGGGAGGTTCTCCCATCAACTGGTGCAATTCGTGGTTCATTCGCCTCCTCCACGTTCTGTCTTCCATCTGCACTCCACCTTAGATGGTACGCAGCATCTTCCGTTCAAAGACTCCAAGGGCACGTTGGTCCTCCACTAGCAATGTCCATGTTTCGTCTACCGGTCTAATTAATGTCTTGTAGATGGTCAACTTTGTGGTTCGGCGAACTTTGTTCGATCTTAGCGTCCTTCGGAGTCTAAAGTAGGCACGATTGCCAGCCATAATGCGCCTTTGTATTTCTCTGCTGGTGTCGTTATCGGCGGTCACCAATGAGCCCAGATACACGAATTCGTCTACTACCTCGATTTCATCACCGTCGATCTGAACTCGTGCTAGGAGGCTAACATTGTCTTCTCGTGAGCCTCTTCCCTTCATGTATTTTGTTTTCAACGCATTAATCACAAGCCCAATCCTACCAGCTTCAGCCTTAAGTTTGATGTACGTTTCCGCCATCGTCTCAATGTTACGTGCCACGATATCAACGCCGTCGGCGAAGCCAAATAGTTGGACAGACTTCCTGAAGATCGTGCCACACGTGTCTATCCCAGCTCTTCGAATCACACCTTCCAGTGCAATGTTAAACAACAAACACGACAATCCATCAGCTTTCCGAGATTCGAAGGGACTCGAGAGCGTCCCTGATACTCGGACGACACACATCACTCGATCCATCGTTGCTTTGATCAACCGCGTCAGTTTTTCCAGAAATCCATTTTCGTGCGTGGTTCATATCTAACTGTGTTAATATTGTTTTATATTGTCTATTCAGTATTTTTAACAGGGTTTTTTCTGTCTGGTTGCTACTCCGTTATTGCCAGATCTTCTGTCATTACACAGAGAACCAACAGATGATGTTAGGGACTAGCATTCATCCTCAATGTGTAAAAACTGGTGATCCCAAGCTAAGGCAATACCAACGCCGGCCTCGCCCAAATGCTGGTCAAGTAGAGAATGGATAGGAATATGTTGACGTGATACTCGCTTTATTGGAAGCCGAGAACACCTCTGCACTGCCACGAGAAATCACTGGGATGTTGGATAAAATGGTTGGGTTCGCAGCCAGATCCGTTATTTAACTATGGTCCCGCTTTATTCTCTGAACAGAGATACACATTAAAGTTATTAGTTATATTGACACCTAATTAAACCAACAGTCACGATGCTCTTGGGGCCACTCACAAGTGTGGGTGGTTTATTTCAGTAGAATTTAAAAAAAAAATACTAAAACATCGAGTTTGAGGACCGATTTAAACCAACAGTAAGGATGCTCTTGGGTGGTTTATTTCAATGAAATACAAGAAAACGTTGAAACATCACATTTGAAAACCGATATTTCAATTGTTCTGGAAAAGCTGAAAGATAAAGAATATCAGTCCAATCAACAATCCAAACCTCAATTTTTGATTGTTTTGGTGACTCAACAGACTACTCTACAAGACATGTTCCGGAACAGTCCCGCACACTACTCTAGTCACACCCAAAAAGATAGCAACTTGAGTGGCAGAAGAGCAATGCCAGGTGACTTTGTGAAACAAATGGAATATCCAATCACCCTAAACAGACACATCCAAATAGAATCCAGTACTACTTACAACAGGAAAGGATTTTTTTATTATGTAATATCAGTTGAAGTTCAGAAACACATCTTTAACTAATATATTATGCTAAAATGCTGAACAAAAAATTAGCAAAAAAAAAACAAAATACAATACTTAGCTCAATGTTTGAGCCGGTATTCAATTGCAGGAATGTGCGTTCATTCGCACACCACCACGAACCAAACCATAGGTTTTTTTACATAATTTCTTCTCAACGCTGATATAGGTAGATTGTCGTTCTCATGAGAGATCTCTCATCGTTCTAAATGAGAGAAAGCTTTAGCCCAATTTCTTTGCCTTGAATAAACAACACAATTACTTATTTTTTCGTACCCGACCGATTGTAAGATATGTTAAACGTACGATTTCTATCAACGCGGGGGTCGGATTTTCCGGGTAACAGGTATAAACCAACCCGAGCTGGGTTTCCTAGCAAAGGAAAATAACAAGCTGATATCATATACCTAACAAGTTCTGTTATCCCAGTTATCATTTTGATTTCAGCTGTTATCGCAAAACAAATTTAGTTATCACTATTGGCAAATTTTGTTATCATAGGTTATCATTTTGAACACACATTTTTTTATGAACGTTATAAGTTGAATTGTAATTGTAACTATAAATATTTCCAGCATATTTGAACAAGAAATATTGCTTTTAATCAAACTATTTTTTTCAGTTATTAGCATGAGAATTTCTTTTCAAATTGATAACATAATTTGATACTATTTCAATAAATTTGCTTACAATACAGGACATGTTATCAAGTTGTTCGCAGTGATAACAAAATAAGTTATTATTATGATTATCAACGAGTATTTTTTTATTGTTATTCATTCTGTTATTTTGGCTGTTTATTCAGCCTGAAAGATAACATATTCAGTGATCAAAAAATGATAACCTGGTAATAGAACTTGTTATCAATTAGGTATAATTCTTTGCCCGGGTGACCACACCGGCCACAGTTTCACTCGCGATCAGCATCGTTATTTTTTCAAGTTTTTGAAAATTGGCCAGTATCAGCAGAGGAAGACGCAAATCGCTAGCTATCATCTACTAAGCACGTACTTCTCATGGGTTTTCAACGAGCGATGCTCTCGTCCTTCCGGATTACAATGAGCTGCCTCACCATCGTTGATTTTCTTAGGCGGCCGGAGACACATCCTCGCTCTTTTTCACTTCGAAACAGCATTCCTACGATTTTCACACTTCTACTAACTGTCATTCTCCACAGTAAAAGTTTACTCACTATCGAAACCTGCATCTTAATAATTGAAAAGAATTAACAGCTTTCACACATCATGTTGACAAAACAATTTTAACTGTTAAAATTCAATATAAATCTGTTTGAAATTCTAGGAAGAAAAACGGAGCTGAAAAATCAACACGTCAGATTTTCAGCTCAGCTTACTTCGATCTCCTAGATTTCTTGAAACTATTTCTTATCCAAAGAGAAAATTAATCATTGCAATTGAAGATTCTCTTTTCTATACCCGGTGTCATTTCAAAATTTTGAAAAATGAGAGCGTTACGCTACCCAAGTAACACACAAAACATCTTTTTAGAATGATTTATAATTATTTGTACTATAAATGTATTGTAAACGTATTTCAAAACCTGTCAAAATGAGAGTGGTTTGTAACTCTCGTATTCTATACATCACTCTGACAGACAGTCGAGCTAAAAATACAATTATCACTACTGCATGTGATTAATACTTAATTATTGTTCTTAAAAACATGATCCCATACATTTAAAATACATAAACAGCACAAGATTTTATGAGCAGTTCTATATACTGTTGAAATTACATTACAACAACCAAGATTGTGGTTTCACTGCCAACGGGAAGCATAGCATAGATACTCAGAGTTGACTTTTCAACTATCTGAGCTAGCTTAGCAAAGAAGCTACAAACCTTTCACGTCAAGGACTAGTGTTCAAATCCCACGCTTGGCGATATTTTATTTTTGTATGAGGATAATTTTTTTTTTCCATTTTATGTTTTATAAAGCTTTTTGCGTTGTATTGAAGTATGAAATAAAGTATTTTACACTTAAATTTATAACCTGTTTTTGTAATTTAACAGTATTTTCAACTTAATTAATACAATTTGTGTTGCTTGGGTAAATTGAAAGTTTTTGAATGCTAATAACCCTCGTTTGACTGAACACAATGGCTTCATTTATACACCATTTGATCAGTTAAAAATACAAAATGTATGATTTGAAATAAAAACCTAATGCTATGAGTATAAGTAGTAAATTTTTTTACTTGAAAATTACCTACTTTTGCGCACCAAGAAATCCCCGGGTGAAAAATATGTTCTTCCCTTTTCAGGTCCTCAAAAAGGGGTAACAAATGGTTCATACTGTCTTCTTCTCTTCATTTCATTGAGATTTATTCCATGAACATCTCAGCCTCAAGTGTCTGATTCTATAACTGAGCCCCTCTTTAGAATTTTGCTTCGTACTGCATTTTCGGGCCTCTCTTCATAGAATAACTACTGCACAACATGGCTTTTTCAAAGGACGTTCAACAGCTACGAATTTGCTGGAATTCGTCAATTTCTCATTAAATGCAATGGATAAAGGTAATCACGTGGAAGCTCTTTACACCGACTTCAGCAAAGCGTTTGATAGATTAGATATTCCAATGCTGATTTTCAAGCTAGAAACGATGGGATTTGAGATGAAACTACTTAACTGGATTGAGTCTTATTTAACTGATCGTCAGCAAATTGTAAAGTTTAACAATAAAATGTCTATTCCAATCCAAGTCACATCGGGGTTCCTCAAGGTTCACATTTAGGACCTCTTCTTTTCATCTTATACGTCAATGACATATCACTTATTTTAAAAAACTTAATTTTCTCATATATGCGGATGACATAAAGCTGTACCTAGAAATTAAGAACGATAATGACATTAATGTATTTCGTAATGAAATTCAAATCTTCCATACATGGTGCTGCAAAAGTCTATTGAAACTAAATGTTAAAAAATGTAATCTTATTACGTACAGCAGAAAACAAAGCACACCAAATGTTCAAGTCATATTAGGAAATGAAATTGTCCAAAAATGCGATAAGATAAGAGACTTAGGGATTATTCTAGACTCAAAACTTACATTTGTAGATCATTATAACACGATAATCCATAGAGCAGGCAATATGCTTAATTTTATAAAACGTTATGGATACCACTTTCAAGATCCTTATACAATTAAAACTCTTTATGTTGCTTATGTGCGGTCAATATTAGAATATTGTAGTATTGTTTGGTCCCCCTATATAAAAAAACATGAAGAAAGAATAGAGTCAATTCAAAAACAGTTTTTATTATATGCACTACGCAGGCTAGGATGGACAGCTTTACCACTACCAGCATATGAGGCACGTTGTATGCTGATCAATATTCAAACTTTGAAAGAACGTAGGGATTTTGCAAAAGTTTTGTTTGTAAACGATTTGGTATCACATCGCATTGACTCAACTGATCTTTTATCAGAGCTGAATTTTTATGCTCCAACTCGACAATTACGTAATCGTAATCTATTCGCGGCTGATCGTCACCGTACTGATTATGCTAAATTTGGACCGCTGAACAGCATGATGACTCTCTATAATCAGTATAGTGAAATGTGCGACTTTAATCATTCTAAGAAAAAATTGCAAAAATATTTAAAAAATCAGCGAATTAACACAAGATAGCATTTAAGTTCAGTTTAACGAAGTAAACATGTAATTATCTATGTAGTTTGTATTGGTCTACTTTGTTTGACGTCAAATAAATAAATTCAGGGTTTTGCAACGCAGGTAACGTTTGCATTCGAAAAAATGAACAAAAATTGCTGATTGTTCATGGGTTAACCTTCACCCGCACTGACCAAACTACCCTGCTGCACATCAATCCTAGTAACCCGTGAGTCAGCAGAAAAAAATTGACAGCTCTATCAGTCGAACTCTAACAGTGATGGCAAAAACAGTGAAGCAACTCCGTTCAGAAGTGTGCGGATGGCCGACGACCCTGAGCGACGAGAAGCTCCAAAGGATGCTGAAGAGGAAGACCGGGGGAAAAGTGGCTACATCGCTGCGTGTGCTTGGTCAGGTGGTCGGTTCAACCGGCCAAACAGTGAAAGAGTACCTGGCGAACATGAATATACATGTCAGGAAGCGGAGGTCTCGTCCACTTATTTCAGAGCTGCAGGCAATGACTCAACGGCAGCGGCTGAATAAGATGGTCAACTCGATTTTCCGGCGAATCGCGACGTGGCGGTGGTGATGGACTACGAGACCTATCTCACACTGGATGGCAACGACTGACAGGGCACTTCGTATTTTACTTCCCCCACGAAGGAAGTGAGCTCCGAGGTGAAGTTTATTTCACAAACCATGTTTCCCAAGAAGGTGCTGCTTTGGCTGATAATCAGCGAGAAGAGGATGTCAAAGCTGCTCTTCTTTTGCTCCGGACTTTCATAGTACGAAATGCCTGCCAAATGTTGCGTCGTTCATCAAGAAATACCATAAGAGCGAAGAAGCGGTGTTCTGGCCGGATCTGGTGTCAGCCCACTACTCGAACTGATCGTTGAAGGAGATGGAGCGGCTGAATATCGATGTGGTACCCAAACCGGCGAACCCACCCAACGTCGTCGATTTTCATATATTTTTATTACCACTGACTTTGTCTACGTAGCTCGAAAAACGCCTTTTACGAGCACCGTCTACGACGTTCAACCTCACTTTTGGGTTACCTAGATTCCTCCATGGCACACGAGATAAACGGAAATGATTTCAATTTTTTTACACGAGCTTTCGGCTGATGGTTCGGACAGGGCTTTTTCCACCCGCCATAGTCGGTCCGGTTGCGGTCATGCAAGACCGGCTAATCGGACAGCTACCGGTTTCAATGTCTATCCAATGCAATAATAAAATTTCGGGCCACTAAAAACTGGCCATTCATTATTGATGAAATAATTTCGGTTCGTCTCGCGTGCTATATAAAGGGTGTTCTATATCAAATTGCATCACGGAAAAAACGCTGTAAAAATAAGTAGTTTGGTTTCTCTTGACAATTTGCCCAGAAGTGTCAGTTTTCCAAAAAATCACTATCGCTTTCAGTTTCTTGAAAAATTCGAAAAAATGATATTACCCGAAAAGCAACGGCGCTTTGATTTTGCGCAAGCACCTGGAAAATCCTCAACTCTTTAATCGGAACATTGGAAATCCTCAACTCTTTTATCGAGACATCGGAATCCTAATGCTTTGGTCAGGGATGTGGCCAAAAAGCTGAATCGATCCAAGTCTTTCGTTCAGAGAACCATGGACCGGGAGGGACGAACAATGGGCAGAAGCCTCCAAATCGTGACAAATGGCAAAGTACTGTAGGAAAGCCGCAGATCCAAAAATTGCACACCTAGATGCTGACGAAGCCTCATTGTCTTATCATGGATGATGAGACCTACGCCAAGGCGGACTTCCAGCAGCTTCCGGGCTACTGTTTTTCACAGCCGAACACAATTTTGATGTTCTGAAGGAAGTAAGGAATCCAAAACTTTCAGAGTTTGCCAAAAAATACATGATTTGGGAAGCGATCTGCTCATTGGCTAACGAAGTGCGCCGTTCGGAACTACCGGGACTCTAAACTGGGAGATCTACCTCAAGGAGCATCTACAGAAGCGTCTGCTTACTCTGTTAGAGCAACACGAGTGCCCTACGATCTTCTAGCCGAATCTACCTTCGTGCCACTATTCAAATGTTGTCCAGGAGTGGTGCGAAGCCAACGGTATCACTTTGGTAGACAAGGACATGAATATTTATAGTAGACACTCCTTCACTTAGACCCAGACTATGAGGTGTTAATGTAGTTCGCCTCCCCGCGGTACACCTTCGAAACGTTAAGCTCCCCTTAACTGCTAAACGAACTGCGGAGGGAGCGTCTTACGGTGCATTTGAGTGGATGCCAGTAATACCCCAATTATGGCAACTGGCTGCGAAAAGAATAATAAGTGGGATCACAATAGCGACTACTCAACGTGGGCTTGGAAAGTGGTTCGAGAAAGACCCAACAACATGGAGGAAACGAAGAAAACCCAGGAGAAAGTGAATCCGTTCGCTAAAGGCGGCCTAGTGAGGTCCCCACCGCGTAAAACGGTGGGATCGAGCGTGAGCGACATGTGCGGTAGTGCTACGGCATCGGAGGCAGGTGTAACCAAACTAGGCGTGGCCAAGGGTGGGCCAAGGGTGAGGGATAAAGCCTCGAAGCAGACCCAGACGGAAGCATCCGTCTCGGTCGGAGAGTTCACCGTAACCATGGGGGCAGGGACCTCCAAGCGGGCTAAGCAGTCCCCGAGCGAAACGGCACCTGGCGCTTCCAAGAAGCGTATCGTGTCGGAAGCTTCGGCTGCCCGCAAAGAGAGAGGGCCTGGCGCTAAGCCCATCGCGAAAGGCGCGACACCCAGATCGCGAGTTGCCTTAAGCGTCGAAGGGAGCGGCAGGGCCCCAACGACAACAGCCATAACCAGCACGGAAGCAAACGCTAGTGTTAGAAAGGTGACGATTGACGACCCCAGCCGTGGCAGGGGAAGCCACTGGAATAAGGTTCGGAAAAAGGGAAATAGGACGAAAAAAGAAAAAGATAAGCTACAGGTGGCCCGCAAGCGTAACCGCGAGGCCCTCTCCATCTACATAGTCAAGACTAAGGCGTCAAAGTACTCGGAGGTCCTGAAAGCGTTGCGTGGGGACGCTAAATTGGCAGGCCTATATGCCGACGTGCGGAGTATACGCCGTATCCGCACCGGCGAGATGCTCCTGGCAGTCCTTAGGTGAGGGTGTGGAGGTGCGCACCCTCGTCTCGCAGGTGACGATTCAGTGTTAAAACCTGGATGAGATCTCCGAGGCACACGAGATATCCACTGCACTATAGGAACAGTGCAAGGTCGAGGTTGCTGCCGCAGACAAACGTCTGGTGAAGGGTCCACTCGGGACCCAGATGGCAACCATGAGGGTAGCAGCAGTCAACGCGGACGTGGCGTTGAAAGTGGCGAAGGTGAAGGTGGAATGGTCCATATGCCCACTAAGCCTACACCAGCCGCTGAAGGCATGCTTTAGATGCCTAGAGAGCGGGCACATGTCCTGGGAGTGCAAAAGCCCAGATCAGAGTAAAATGTGCAGAAGATGTGGCAGCACTAGCAACAAGGCGCGGGATTGCAAAGGTCCCCTCAAATGTTTGATGTGCGCTGGGAAACCGGACAATAAGCACGTCATGGGGAGTGAGGGGGGGGGGGGGTCGAGTCTCAAGCCGCTAAGGGTATTCCAACGAGCCAACCGTAATGCAGGTAACCCCACTAAACCTGAACCATAGTGAGGCCGCCCAGCAACTGCTGTGTCAGACAGTTAACGAGTCGGCATCGGATATCGCCATTATTTCCGACCCATACCGCATCCCAGCCGGCAATGGAAATGCTCCAACTCGCTCCAACGCCTACAGGTTCCTGGGTACTTGTACAAGATTCTCGGAAGCTACTTCCAGAATCGCGTACTGATATACAACACAGAGGCAGGCCAGAATCCTGGATCCTGGGTCCGGTGTTATGGAACACGATGTACGACGAGGTACTGCGGCGTGAGTTCCCGAGTGGGGTGAAGATAGTTGGGTTCCCGGCGACATCACCCTGGAGATATGTGGTGAATCCATCGAAGAGGTCAAGTTAACGGCCTCGCACTCTATCGGCATTGTGGAGAGATCGATGAGCTTCAGGCAATTGTAGCTAGCCCACCATAAGACTGAGGTCACGGTGGCGAATAATCGAAAATCGGAGCAACATGCGACGATCAGTGCAGGTAACTACACAATCGTATCGAAGAGGTCTTTGAGGTATCTTGGGGTTATGATCGACGGTAAGCTGTCCTTTGTCAGTCACGTCGATTACGCTTGCAAGAAAGCCTCAATGGCTATATCAGCATTATCCCGCATGATGTCGAATAGCTCGGCGGTGCAAGGTAGTAAGCGTAAACCTGGCCAGCGTCGCCTTGTCCATACTTAGGTACGGCGGGCCGGCATGGATCACCGCCTTGAGTACCAAGAGCTACGTAAGTAAGCTAGAGAGTACGCACAGGCTTATGTGCCTAAGAGTGTTTAGTGCTTACCGAACGGTATCACGCGACGCGGTCTGCTTCCTAGCGGGGATGATGCCAATAGGCATGGTCATAAAAGAGGACGTAGAGTGTTTCGAACAACGTGGAACAAGAGGTATTCAAAAGACCACTAGAGCCGTATCCATGGTTAAGTGGCAAAGGGAATGGAATAACTCCACCAAAGGTCGCTGGACCCACCGACTAATCCTGGAATTAACCGGGTGGGTCGGTAGGCGACACGGAGAGGTGAACTTCCACTTAACGCAGATATTGTCTGGACACGGCTGTTTTAGACAATACCTGCATAAATATGGGCATGCACAGTCCTCCGCATGCAGCGAATGCGCGGGAGTTGAGGAAACTGCAGAACATGTGTTCTTCGCATGTCCTCGCTTCGACGGCGCGAGATCAGGCATGTTTGCCGCAAGCGGTCACGACACGACTCCAGACAATTTGGTCCCGAGGATGTGCCAGGACCAGGACGTCTGGGACGCGGTATGCGTAGCAGCCTCCCAGATCGTCCTCGATCTCCAACAAAAATGGCGAAACTACCAAAGGCAGGTCGCAGGGACCACCTAACTACTAAAGCCCTAAGCAGTTAGACATAGTGGGTGCTGAATAAGCACAAGAGCTCCCTCCCCGAAGTAATACCGAAAGGTGGTTCCGGGGAGGGCCGGGGCTTAAGGCACGGGTCGGTTTTTAGTGGGTCGAGGAGTTGGCACCCTCATCCCCGCACCCTGAGTTCTTCTGGTGTCTGGTTGCAGATTTTCCATCCCGCCCTAAAAAAAAAAAGACACGTGTATTTCGTCTACAATGTGCAGACCGCGTAGGGAGACGGAAAAAACGCACCGTTCAGACTCTACAAACGTGCGAAATTATCCGGTGACGAATCAAGCGAAATTTTTCGATTTCCATGCAAAAGTGGGCGAAATCACTGAAATTTTCAAAGTCTTCCGTTGGCGGCCATTTTGAACTGAACAAATAAAACTTTTTATTTGCAAGTATATTGCTTTAACAAACAAAACATATTGATCTTCAATCCAACAATAAAAGCCAGTTTCAACACCATTTTTTGTACGGATAATATTCAGACGTACGCAAGCGTATAACTAGTTAAATATCACTTCCAGCTGAAATACTTTATCAGTTATAATAGAAAATGTAATCGATAGTTCCATATAAGGCTGAGACAAGAGACACATACCCTATAATATGACTTTATAGGCTGTTCCGGAGAATATAAGTACATTTTTTTCGTTAAATGAAAAGACCACAATAAATATTTTTGAAAATCTTATTCTCAAACATTGTAAATGAAAATATAATTATTCCAGTTTATATATCAATATGTTTTCGTAGCTCAAGTTCTTAACTTTTACCCTAAACACTACTAACAAGCTTCTGCAAAGTGCTATCTCGTTCCAGTTTTACCACTTTAGGCTAGTCTTTCTTCAATACTATCCGCTGATTTCACGTGTTTTCTCAACTTCACCCTCATCAAAGTCCAAAAGATTTCGATAAAACGAATTCCAAAATGATGGTCTCCTTTAGGGTTGACCTCAGAAAATGGTCCATTTTACCCGATGCATGGCTCATGAGTTTTTTCAAGTGTGATGGGAAATCGGGTAATATGAGCCATTTCCTGAAGTCAACTCTAAACGAGACCATCACCATTCGATCTTTCGGATTTTTTTACATAAGTACAGTGCAAGTGAGAATGCCTGGTGCCGATCCTCAAAACCGCATAGTATATGAGTTTATTAAATTATAAGGGAAAACCGAGAGAAATGGACCATTTTATGAGTTCAACCCTGAACAATTTTAAATAAGCAATATTCAAGTAAGAGTAATTTTACTGGCTCCAATTTTTAAAAACGCCTGGTGTATTAGTTTATGCATGTATAAGAGAAAATCAGGTAAAATGAATCACTTCCTGGCATCCGATCAGAGTAAATAATTTGTTCCATTCGATTCTCCAGCTTTTTCTGCAAATTTAAAGTGGGGTTTAATTCAATACACTAGCGCCAAGTTAAATTTTTGGGTAATAATTCCAGTTTGCATTCAAAATGAGGGGAGAAACGGGCTAAATGGAACATTTACTGTGGGCAAACTTTGATGAGACTAACACCATTCAATTAGAAACATTGGGTTGTCTACCTCGAGCCCGAAGGGAATCATACAGCTCAGATCTGACTCCACGATGCTCAGTACAAAACCAAATAACGTGATCTGCGTCCTGGTAACCTTGTCCGCATTCACAGAGATTGCTGTCTCCCAGCCCAACACGGAACAAATGAGCGTTTAAAGAATAATGATTGGACATGAGGTGAGACATCACACGAATGAAGTCTCGACCCACATCCAATCCCCTGAACCAACATTTCTTAGACACCTTTGGAGTGATAGAATGTAGCCATCACCCCAAATCTCCTTTACTCCATTTATACTGCCAGCTATCGAGTGATATCTGACGAAACATATGAAAAAATTCGTTGAAGGCGATTTGTCGGTCATATATATCGCCTTCCATAGCGCCCACCCTTGCAAGCGAGTCCGCTTTCTTATTGTCAGGAATCGAACAATGAGAAGGGACCCAAACATAGATGATAATAAAAGAACGTAAAGATAGAGCACTTAAAAGACCTCGTATTTTCATAAGAAAATAAGAGGTGTGCTTACCGGCATTTAGGAGCGAATAGCCTCTATAGAACTGAGACTATCCATGAAAATGAAGTATTGATCCGGTGTTAGCGAGGCAACAGTTTCTAAGGGAAAAATAAATTGCTGCCAATTCCGCGACAAAAACAGAGCAAGGTGCTTGAAGTTTGCGAGCGACGCTGTAATTTTCATTGTATACACCAAAGCCAGCGGAGTCCTCTATCAAAGACCCGTCAATGAAAAACGTTTTGGTGGAATCAACTTGGCCAAACTTTGCAGCAAATATCACCGGAGCAATCATAGGACGATGACGCTCTGGGATTCCACGAAGCTCCTGTTTCATGGATAAATCAAAATGAATCGAATTTCCGAAGTCGGAGAAGCAAACACAATTGGGAATATTAAGCGAAGGGCTGACATCCTGTGTTATGTACAAATGGTACAAAGTCATGAAGCGGGTTTGAGGATTCAACTCAAGGAGCTTCTCAAAATTTTCGATCACCTGGGGGTTCATAACTTCACACCTGGTGAGGAGCCGGAGAGATAATTCTGTAAACCGATCCGAGAGTGGCAACATGCCAGCCAGCACTTCAAGAGTCGAGTGCATGCAACCTAACGCGATACGAAGACACCAATACTGAATACGTTACAGTTTAATAAAGTGCGACCGAGCCGCTGACTGAAAACAAAAACTACCGTATTCCATAACCGACAAAATCGTTGTCCGGTACAACGTTAGAAGATCTTGTGGATGAGCTCAATTTGAGACTGTGTTAAAACGTGTTTGGTCTAGACTGATCGGCAGTCAAATGTTCTAGAAACGTTGATGTCAATGGTGATAGCGCTCGGCGATGATGGAAGTGACAGCTGGGTTTACGGGGGATATGACTACGCACCAACAGAATAGGAATGGACTCCACGTGAACATGAACCCGGCCCTTGAGGCGAATGCCTCTACCCAGAGGAAGATGAACCATCTTGTAGACCGCTCGTTAATATTACTTCTGTCCACGACGTACAGTAGCGGTGCGTACGGCTATATATTGATCCGAATGGGTTGCGATAATCCTACCGAGTTCCCAGGCTGCAGGCGATGTATTCCCGTGTAGAAGGAGATGTTCGCTCATCACTATGAGGCACCAAGAGTGGACAGTGATGTTTGTAAGAATGAAAAATATGAAAGCTCCGTCATTGCACGGTAGGTTGAAATAGAATAAAGTACTGATAATTGAGCGAAAGGGCACGGGTAAAGTAGTACTCGAAACAAGGACGTTACTATTGCCCAACATCCCACTGCGGGGTAGGGCAATAGTAACGTCCTTGGTTCGAGTACTACTTTACCCATGCCCTTTCGCTCAATTATCAATACTTCTATTCTAATTCCAGCCTACTGTACACTGACCGAACTTTCAACACTTTCTCTTCATATCTTTCATTTCAGCCAACTGTCCACTCTTGGTGCCTCAAGGTGATGAGCGAACATCTCCTTCTACATCATTCTGAGGTTGAATTGTGGCAACATATTTGTCTTTCCATCGTAACTATATCTCGTCTACGTAGCGCTGTATGCGTTGCCATCTATCCTGACAACTTTTGTGGATGTGGCGAACATAACGTTCCGGTAGCAGATTGAGCGGATGATTGATGATAAAGTGCCCATGCGTGAGGGCTTCGCAAGAGTCCGTCGAAAGTTGCCACAAGGGACGCGAATTCAAACACGCCTCGATTTGCGATAAGACGGTTAAATGGATCTCGTACTTCAGTGTCGTGTTTCCGAGAACAGCTCGGAGATGCTTTTCCGTGCTCTTCACCACCACCTCCTAAATTCCTCCCATATTGGAGGCAGATAGAATGATGAACGTTCATTTCGCCTAGAGATCAGACAGGTACTGGCTCACAGCTTGGTTACTCTCCGGTGATTGCAAATGTTCAGACTAGACTTCATTGCATAGTCCACAACGAACACAGAAGTGCTTTAAGGTGGCCAAGAAGTCACTTATGGACAGACCTGAAACTATTTCTAGGTGTACTGCCTTTATTACCAACCGAACAAAGACAGCAACGTAGCTCTTTGTGGACTGAGCTGTTCTATGATTGGAGATGCGGAGAAGGATCGGGCCCGCGTAGTCCACACCACAATTCAGGAATGGACGAGTCGAAGTCATACGGACTAAAGGCAAGCTTTCTATTAGTTGTGTTACAGTCTTCCCTTTCAATAGCAATAAGATGGAATACAAATGTTCATCTTTGTGTGGGTATGCGCCATGTACATATTCTGCATTGTGCATTGTCAGCATGTCAACTTTTGCTTTATACATACCAATCCTGGAAAAAGTGTGAGCTGTTTAGTGGAATACCTGTAACAAGAATATAAGAAGATTGTTTTTTTTACATTTAATTCCAACTAGCTTATTTGCTTGCTTGACAGGTACGCGTATTTCATCTAAGACCTGTAATCGAAAAAAAAGTGCATCAGACCAAAGGGTTATTTTAAGTCGAATTTTCTTGAAACTTTCAGGAAATGAACTAGTGAATATCGCTAGTAGCACACTTGTTGCCATTTGCTTGAGATTACATAAATATGACTTGCTTGATCAAATTCAAGTTACTACAACTAGTTATGACTGTAGTGTGCTACTTGGGATGGATTATGTTTCGGCATAATTACTTTATTCAATTTTCTTTCCATCGCTGAAAGCCCGCACCTTTCCCTTAAGACCCCTCATTACATTTTGTGCAATGGTGGAGCCGACCGTTTTGGTAACTTTCATCCATTCTTTCTTCAACTCCAGCTCGTTCTTAAACACCTTGGACGATGTTCGAACTTTGGCCTTCATTTTGGCCCGAAATCTTTCCACTGGACGAATATCTGGTGAAATTGGGGGGTTGGCGGTTTTTGGTATAATGTCTCACCTCCATGGGACCGCAAGACGGGCAACTCATGCTTCTGGAGGCACTCGGTGCGGTAAATTTCGCTGTTGATGGTACCCGTTGTGATGTACGATTTACTTAGTTTACCGCATTGGCATATGGCCTGCCAGAGCAAGTATTTTTTTGGCGAATTTGTCCACTTTCTTCTTCCTTATGTCTTCCGGAACATGAAACCAACATTTGACAACGTAGAACTCCAGCCCCGGTATCTGCTTTGCGTCTTCCTTGATGTAGGTTTCGTCATCCATAACCACACACATCGGTTTCGTAAACCACTCTCAATACAGCTTCTTAGCTTGGGATTTGACCGCCGTGTTTTCTTGATAACGCCTGTTTGGTGCATTGCGGGCCTTGAATACACGAAGCCCAGCTCGTTTCATGGTTTGCTGAACGAATCAGGCGGAACACTTTGCCTTCAGAGCCGCGTCGCGAAACGAAAGGTTCGGATTACACTTGAAATAATCCAACACCTTCCGGGCCTTCACAGGTTCAGCTGTCTTTGGTTTTCTTCCACTTCTAGCCCGCCACTCGCTCGTCTGGGACTCCTGAAACGATTTTACCACCCGAGACACAGTTGTATGGGTGATTCCCAGTTGTCTTCCGATCCATCTCATGGTCGCAGTCGGATTTTCCATGACGGTGCGCACAATTGTTTCGATGACATCTCATTAACCACTGAACCGATTATTATATCCGGATTTTCATCAATTTTTACAGACGGACAAAACAGTTACACACGGATGAAATTGGTGCATTTTTTTCGAGTACTGGCCTTACAATGTGCAGATTTCTTCAGTGTCGTGTTCTTATACAAAAACTTTTGTCTTCTGACCGCAGCTGCGAATTCCCTGCCAGATCACATATTTATTTTAAAAAAAAATTGAAATCTGACAGGGACCTTGCAAAACTTTTGTCCAGAAGAAGGCCGACATCTGCCCCGTACGGTGTTTCAAGGAAAATTAAACACTTTAGCCAGCTTGGACGCGGATCTTGATGGGTTTTCTAGCTGACTGTAAACTATTTTTTTCTACGCTCCTGTTGCATGCTCACTGTCTTCAAAACTAGGATTTATTATGAGTTAACGCTATTGTTAACAAATAGACGTCAAAAACTTCCATCAACGTCCACTAAGAGCACTATAATATGCTAAAGAGTTTTTTCGATCAATGTCCTCAAGTAATCTTAAAGACAGTACTCTAAAAAAATATGACATAAAGCTTGTAACTTTTTAGCGAATGGGTAAAAATATATGAAAATTTGACTGAAACTAGCTAAAGGGCGATACGGTCAAAATTTGGTCAATATCAACCTGACGTATTTCTTTCAATTTTGCATTTAAAAAACCTGAACACCCCTCATTTTGAAGGTGTGTGTGTGTGTAGAATGTTGCTCCTATTTTGATTTTGGAATTCACTCTTCAGTTGTCAAAATGCCGTCCAAACAAGAAGAGCAGCGTATCAAAATTTTGCTCGCGCATCGCGAAAATCCGAGCTACTCGCACGCAAAGTTGGCAAAATCGCTAAAAGTTGCCAAATCAACCGTTACAAATGTAATTAAAGTGTTTGGGGAACGTTTGTCGACAGCCAGGAAGTCTGGATCGGGGGGAAATCGAAAACCGGAAGCCGCTGAGACGACAAAGAGAGTTGCCGGTAGTTTCAAGCGAAACCCTAACCTATCTCTCCGAGATGCCGCAAATAAGCTGGGTGTATCGTCTACAACCGTGCGTCGAGCCAAAAAACGAGCCGGACTATCGACTTACAAGAAGGTAGTGACTCCAAATCGCGATGATGAACAAAATACGACGGCCAAAGCGCGATCCCGGAGGCTGTACACGACGATGCTGACGAAGTTTGACTGCGTGGTAATGGACGACGAAACCTACGTCAAAGCCGACTACAAGCAGCTTCCGGGACAGGAGTTTTATACGGCAAAAGGAAGGGGAAAGGTAGCAGATATTTTCAAGCACACGAAACTGTCAAAGTTCGCAAAGAAATATCTGGTTTGGCAAGCCATCTGTACCTGTGGCTTGAAAAGCAGCATTTTCATAGCTTCCGGGACTGTCAACCAAGAAATTTACGTGACAGAGTGTTTGAATAAACGTCTGCTGCCTTTCCTGAAGAAACACGGTTGTTCCGTACTGTTTTGGCCGGATTTGGCATCTTGCCATTACGGTAAAAAGGCCATGGAGTGGTACGCCGCCAACAACGTGCAGGTGGTTCCCAAGGACAAGAACCCTCCCAACACGCCAGAGCTCCGCCCAATTGAGAAATACTGGGCTATTGTCAAGCGGAACCTAAAGAAGACCAAAAAAACTGCTAAGGACGAGCAGCAGTTCAAGGCAAACTGTCTTTCTGCGGCGAAGAAGGTGGACAAGGTGGCTGTACAAAATCTGATGGCAGGGGTCAAGCGTAAGGCCCGGCAATTCGGATTTGGAAAAGCGGAAGCCTAACTGAATATTTTTCCTGAATTTTATACTAATTGAACTTGAAAAAGAAATTTAATTTGATTTTTTAAATAAACGATTTCACCGATTTACACGCGTTTTCCCTTGACCAAATTTTTACCGTATCACCCTTTATGTTACGCATTATTTATTGTGCCAAATTTCATGACAACCTGTCAAGTTGGTATCGATAGAGCATCGTTACAAGAGCAGATCCACCAAAACATTATGTGCGCAGTCGTGGAAAATCAGACTGCGTCCCAATGATGAATCGGAAAACACTGTAACGATCTGTAATGTTGTAGATTTTGTACATAATTTATTAGCCGTAATTTAGTTCCTTAGTGTAGGCTAGGCGAAAGCGTCAGCATTTTTGCCGCCCATCTCCTCAGACGGGCCCATTTAATTTTATGGTTAAGGTTGGAAAGGGACAGTCGCAGCACTACACGATCCAAAATAACTATCGTGTTGTTAGATTCACGATAGTACACGAAGGGATTCGGGAAATGTTAAACTTCCGGTTTATTCGAGTCTGAAACTACCTTATTCTGAGGATTCACGGTCTCGATCTTTTCGTCCGTGACCTTATACCGATCTGGAAGTGTTCGCGTTTGTCCGTAGTCGTTTTAGTTAGTTGAACTAGGTATTCAATTGAGTGTGCGTCGAATAAATTGTGTGCGATTTAGTAGTTAGGCTACCAACCCCAGTCTGTTTTCGATAATTCGCAGCAATAATTCCGCACCCAAGCGCGGTCAACCTTCTCCCCCAACGGACGGAAGATTCCCGGCATCCACCAACCGGCCGGAAGCGGACAGATACGTCACCACATCTGTCCGAGGAGAATCGGGGATTCTCCACGTGGATAGCTTCCACGCGCCGGCCCGTCAACTGCCCGGCTAGGCCGAGTAACCGCCATCGAACCGGCGTAAGAAAGGCCATTGTACATCGCCATTGACAAGGAGAAAGGCGCCAGTGCGTTAACCTGTTGATAGGTCATCGACAGCGCCTATAGACGCAGCAAGTAGGTGATCGACCCTCCCTACAGAATCTGGTGAGTCAACCTTTTCTTTGATTGGAGTGTGGCGTCCGGCGAGGGCGCCACGGAGTAGTTTTTTTTGCCAGTTGTTTAACTGAAGAGCCATGCGCTAAACTTCCGAGGTCCGTGTCACTATCCGGACTCGTGAGCGGAAATACCACCCGCCTAAAATGCGCGCATAAATGCGATCTTAAAGTAAACGTTGTAACCAGGAGCGCAGACCGTTTGGGAGCTGAGTCGCAGAGATTTAGTGACGTAGGAAATAGAATAGAGCACATGAGTACGTGGTAGACAGTAGGGAGAGAAAAGACGCACACATGTAGGAGACAGCAAGAAACCATTAACAAAATGAGAGAATAGACATGTAGTAGTTTGTTGAAATCCGTCTGGTTTGTATAAATAAATGTTACTGTACCAAATGTTCATAGGGTTAATTAATTCAAATGTTTGACATCATCTCGCGTTCCCGTATTAGTTTCCCTTGTTCCGTCCTCTCTATGAGTGGTTTATGTTGAGTGGAAGAGCGTACTTCCAGCTCGGGGTGACGTCTAGTGGCAGATGGCGGGACTACCAATGAGGATACTCTCTGTTGTGTAGAGGTTTAGGTATAGCGTACTCTCGTTTCGGATTCTCTGAGTGACTATCGTGTTTATGATTGCATGAAGGTGATAGGGTTGTCCCATTTTGGGTCGTTTAGATTACCAGTCGGCTGTTTCGATCCATAAAACTTTAGGAAATTAATGGACTCGCCCTGAGGAGAGTCTTAACCGGGCTAATAAGAATTGGTGTGTGGTCTCCTTTATGGAGTGGCGCTTAATCCACACGCTTTAGAGTTGGATCGTTAGGGCTGGCTACAATACCAGGGATTCATTCAACGGTTTGGTGAAGATTGCAGTAAAGTTATTCACCGAGAGCCAGACGACCCAGTGGCGGTCAGACAGTGGTAAAACGGCTGATCCACTTATGGCAAGCAGAAGTTGAATCTGTTCAAGCGCCGGTCAAACCTTTCCATCCGCGGCGTGGCGAAGAAGGCAGAGGTTCCCATCTACACTGGTGGAAATTGGTAGAACGCCACCACTTACTACAGTAGCATTGTTTTGTGAAGCTGTCATACAAAAATATTTTGCGGTTGTGTTTTGAGAACCTTTGTACAGGGACCTTTCATTTAATGGCAGATGATAATTTGAATAAGAGGTCTGAATAAAATGCTTTGGTTCATATGATCTTCCCTTAGCTCAGTCGGTAAAGGTGCGGCTACAAAGCAACACCATGCTGGAAGTGGCTGGGTTCGATTCTCGAACTGGCTTAGGAATTTTTCGTTAAGGAAAATTTCTCGACTCCCTAGGCATAGGGTATGTTTTTACTTGCCACACAATCATACTAATGTAAAAATGGTATCTGGCATCAAAAGCTCTCAATTAATAACTATGGAAGTGCATTAACAACACTTAGTTGAGAGCAAGCTATAAGCTAATTGTGAAAGCTATAAGTTTGAAACGCTGAGCAAAAAGATGGTTTGATATATTTAGGTGGAGATAATTATAACGCCAATTTTAAAAATATGTTTATTGACTATATTCCGTTTCAGTAGCAGGTGTCATGAAAGTATCAGTATTGTGTTAAAGCTCGATTCAAAGAAAATCTGGACGCTTGGTTTAATACACCACAGCGTCCCTGGTGATTGGAACAAAATACGTTTGACGGGCATTTGTTGATGTTCTATTGACAAAGAAATAGATGAAACGTTTTTCTCGATTGATTGACGCATCTAGAAATTACGGATCATGGAACTTGAAAAAAGAAAATTAATTGGGCACAAACTTCTAAAGATAGCAAAAGTGTCTAAATTCCCAAAGTCGAAGTCAAACGTTACAAGGGTACTTTGAATATGGATAGAGCACAGCGCATCTACCATAAAAGTGGCACTGGGGACAAAGAGCTGAGGAGAAACGTGTTGAGGTACGTGAAAGGCAACCCAAGCGTCTCCTTGATTTGGCAAAGAAATACGATTCCAACTTTTCCACCGTGCCTAACATCCTTTCAAGAGAAGGATATAAGTCTTTTTGTGCCACTTAACATCGAAATCGCTCCCTGAAAGTAAATTTAGTGGCCAAAAAGCGAGCACGATTACTATACGAACAAGTTTTGACGAAATTTGATGGCTGTATTTTAATGGATGACGAAACATATGACAAAATGGATTATAAACAAATCCCCGGACAAAAATTTAACCTCTCAACACCGTCCAGGTATAAATTCGGTTTTACTGATGAGTTTGCTCGGGAACTAATGATTTGGCAAGGAGTCTGCAATTGTCGTTTCAAATTAAGGTTTTCATCACATCTCACATAATGACATCGAAGGTTTACACTAACGAGTGTCTGAAAAAGTGGATTTTACCCTTCATTCGACAACACAATACCAACGTTATGTTTTGGCCGGAACTAGCCAGCTGCCACTACTCTAAAGTAGTGGTATGCTGCAAACAATGTTAATTTCATCGCAAAAGAGATTAATCTTCCGAATTGCCCTGAGCTCAGACCGATCGAAAAATATTGGGCAATTGTCCAGCGGAAACTTCAAGGATGCGATAAAGAAGTGACAAATGCACAACAACTGCGTTTAAAGCGGAATAAATTCACCGATATAGTGTCACCAGCGACTGTGCAGATCATGATGGCATCGATCACAAGTAAAGTGCGACAGTTCGTTCGAAACGGTGCAACGTAATAACTTGTCATATATAGTTCGAAATCAGAATAAATACCCTTTAGTTTGACGTTTTGATCAACCCTGTATGTTGTTGAGTTCTTGAGTTATGATCACTTGAATGCGTCCAAATTTACTATGAATCGGGCTTTAGTTTTCCGGGGATGTCCGGTTGCCCCTTGTAGCTTCGGGTGACGGAGGGCATTATAAACAAATGTTTTCGATCGTCCTAGTTCCTAGGAATGCAGCAATTTCTCATTGAGTTTTTCCTTCACAGATAAGTTTATTGTCAGTTCTCAACTTATGTATTGCTTCACAGTTATTATGCTAAATCATATTTTTATCCATTTTCGTAGAATCAAATTTAAGTTACTTTTTTGATGCTGTTTTTCAGCAATGTAGTCACTGAGATGACTATTTTTCATTTCACCAGTCACCACCAGCCCTGCGGTCCACGCCATTTGGGAAAACTTCTTGCCCAATCAGCAAATGTTCGACGTCTTTCCTATGTCCTGTTGTTCTCAACGACCTGTTGAACAATTTCTTCCAAATTAGCAGGACAGTTTCCAAGCTCGAAGCCGACTTCTATTTGGACTCATTTTACCTGTACGATGATATGAGCTACATCTGCCAAACATACATGTCAAACCACACAATAGCAACCAGGAAGCAATGAAGCAATCCGCCCTTCTAGGTGATAATTCTCCTGAATTTCCTCCCATCATTCACATGCGAAAGCCCTTGGCATAGCTTGGCAGAAAAAAATCCAACACGCTTCCTTCCATCCTCCCTTCACACGAATGTTCGACGCCGAATGCCGGAGAACGCGCACTTCCTTCAGAGAAAATTCACTTAAGTCAATTTCATGCTTCCTTATCGAACGCTTGCAATCGATGCAGCACCCTCTGCTCACCCCCGCTTTCCGACCCCATGCCTTGTGTGCCATGAATGACCTCTTTAACGGCTCGCCTGATGGAAAAGTGACTAATTTTACAGGTTCGCCCGAGCAAGCGCCACCAGTCCCATCCCGTCTCATCCCCCATTCCATCGCAACCGAGAAACCGAGGAGGCAAACGCAGAAAAGCGCACTCCGAGAGCACGAGAGGTCATGATGCGAGGGAGTTTGATGTGATGGATTTCTTGCCAGGTTTCATTTTTCCCTGATTAAAATGTTATAGCCATAGATTGTGGCAGTTTGTTGTTGAAGTTACGGCCAAATGGATAACCGTGTACCTGTCTCGTTAGCGAAGGAGTTAATCAA
>JASCZW010011452.1:0-32018 GCA_034211315.2 Aedes japonicus
TTCGGGCAAATTGCTATAGTTGATGCAACTTTTGGCAAACACAACCGCCGAGTGCCTCCAATCTCACCTCGAAATCTGAAACGGGTTTCAGCGATGGCGGTCCATCCGGTGATTGACGGGTTACTTTGAATTAGGGTTTTAATTAAGTCGGATTTCTTTCTCACAAAGAGGTCAATTAGAGTATAATCGATAGTTGCCATACAGTCGATTGTCTAGAATTCAGTTCTGATCTATTAAAGCGTGTATTAAAACAAAGCGAATAAATGTTCCGATATTTCGTGCGATTGCCCTGCCACCTGGTTGTCGATCCACCGGACAGTAGTCAAAATATACTAGTTACCTACATACTGGGAAAATTTTACAGCTTCCTAAGTTTGTTTACGGCAGCTATGGGGAGAACAGTGAAACAACTTCGATCTGTGGTTTGTTCGTACCGCCTAAAAAAGACGGCCATTCTGTCGGCCAGTTACGATCTGAAAGATTCTGGCACTTCTGGAGAAGGGAAAGTCCATCGAGCGGAAGCCTGATTCCGGCCATCCGACCGTTTTAAACGACCGGAGAATACAACAGAATCTCGAACGGAAGACGGAAGGCAAGGTGGCCATTTCTTTGCGTGAGTTGGGCCAGGAGATCGGTGCGACCGGCCAAACGGTCAAGAAGTATTTGGCCAAAATGGATATCCACACACGGAAAAAATCCGTGCCTAGATTCGTGAAGTGCAGTTATGAACTCCAGAACAAGCTAGAATACACCGTGAACTGAATCACATAAGCATGAACTTAATTACGTTTTTGGGTAAAAATCCTGAAAACGTGAACTAGTTCACGGTCCGTTTTCATTTCCGGGAACGCTTTTGTTTCTGTGCATGTCCATCAGTCCAAGTCAGCCGTGTCAGAGAACCCAAAAACAACGGCTGCAGATTTTGCTCAAAGAATAAAATGCAGTTTGGTGAGTTAAAATATCTTTATCCGTTCTTTTCAAACCATCCATCCGAAGATAGTCGTTCTTTAATGCGATCATTAGTATACTGTATTCTGTATTTGACGGGTTATAACTAAAAAATGAGAATGATTTTAACTCTCTCATACTATGGTTTTCCAGTCGTTCCAGTCATCCTCTAGACAAGATTATCTAGAGTTGTGTTCCATCATGCCGTGTCTCTCTGTGACCGTACTTCCGTAGATACTGACACATCCTATTGAAATACTATAGTGTCGCAGACACATCCAGCAACATTCTCATGAAACGGGTAACTGCCCTTCGTCCATAATACCACCATACTGGACCAATCCGCAACCCAATTGTCGTTTCCGGGAGGGAGTCGGTATGTTATGACGATATCCGTAGCAAATGCTGAGCTTCCTTGCAGTTGTTCAGGTTCAAATGGGTACAGTGTCTAGCTTTTAGGTTTGCCCTTATAGGCCTTTCGTTACGTACTTTTTGCATTCCCAGAAGATGTGTCCGCGTTCGAGACATCTAAATCATGCCTTTGCCGTATCGTGGCTACATGGACTCCAGCAAACGTATTGCTGTTATGTCTACCTCCACCTCGGCAGCCTTGGAGCTGTTCAGAGCAGCAATGAACCAGTATTGAATTGACCGGTGACAAGTACCCTGGAGGGTGCTGACAAGTACCCTGGAGGGTGCTCTGGCGAGCAACAATTGGCTATAGATATATCGCTTTTGGCTAGGCAACCGTTGCTAGGCAGCCATTGGTTATGTTGTCGGTTAACCAAGCCAGTGGTAAATTTGTAGCCAACGAGGTTGCGCAAACACGAGCGAGATAAATGTGATATAGTTGGCAGCCATCTTTCTGTAAGGCGGTCGAGAGGTATAAGCCAGCCACCATCATCATCGCTAACTTGTGTAGAAAATGCATTAACCAGCCACATTAGCATGACCAGTTAGCAGATAATTGATTTCGGTTATCTGCCAACAACTGTTACAATTACGACAGGTCCAAAGAAGATCGATCAAATATGAATCATTTAAAATCCGTCCTTTTTGGTTTTCCCAGCTAAAAAGTTTGTTTGAATTGGAATATATCTAACATACCGTTCCAAATTCTTGTCCATTGAAAGCCAGCGGAGGCTAAAGGAAGTTCACCTTTCCCTTGGTCGCATACCTGAAATCTTTTGTACCATTTCAAACAAGGAAATGGACATTTTACGGGCTCTATACTATTCCGAAGCGTAAATATAAACCAAGCTTATGCCATCAGCAGCTGCGTAGTGTTACGCCACCTTAACCTCATTGGCTGTTCTTTGTACTTTTTTTGCAACACATCAATGCGTTTCGAAAAATCCCTTGTGTACGTGAGATGTAGTGTGACGACCATTAAAAAAAATTAAGATATGCTATTGAAATTCGAGCCTAGCCCGAGGCTCTTTATGGTATCCACTTTGTCATATCAACAAGTTGAAAAGAATGGAATAAAGACCTTCGACTGCCAAGGCTCTAAGAGTTACAACGATGAAGACAACGCATTTGACAGACCACATGTGCATACTAGGTTGCCTGAAAAGTCCCTTTAATATCAAACACGAAAACATTTTTTTGCCAAATTCGGTTTTATTTCTCAACATATTCTCCTTTTAGGTCGATGTAGCGAGACCAGCGATTTTCTAATTTTTTTTTATCCCATCCGAATAGTACTCCTTCGGAAGTCCTTCAAAATAGCCATCGGTTTCACCTATGAGCTCATCATTTGAGTAAAATCGCTTACCGGTGAGCCATCTCTTCAGGTTTGGGAACACATAGAACTCACTGGGGGCCAAGTCTGGCGAATACGGTGGATGAGGAACCAATTGATACCGAATTTCATTCAACTTTGCTTGAGTAATTGAGGATGAATGAGCAGGCGCATTGTCGTGATGATAGAGCACACTTTTTCTCTGCAAATGCGGCCGTTTTTTTCTGGACTTCATCCTTCAAATGATCCAATAACGCTGCATAGTATGCGCCTGTTTTGGTTTTACCTTTTTCAAGATAGGCGATGAATATTACACCTTGCGCATCACAAAACACGGAGGCCATAACCTTTCCAATTGTTGCGTTTTCGGGCGCTTCGGAGCACCTTCGCCCGGTGAAACACACTGTTTTGCCTGCTGCGATGACTCCGTTGTGTAGTAATGGATCCAAGTTTCATCCATGGTTATGAATCAGCGCACAAACTCCTTCGGATTGCGTGTAAACTTGCTCAAATTCTCCTGAGAGGTTGTAACACAAATGCGTTTTTGAACCATTGTAAGCAAACGCGGCATCCATCGCGCACAGAGCTTCTTCATACCCAAAACGGAATAAATTATGTTGCCAACTCGTTCCATTGAAATGTCTAAAGCCATAACTAGCTCTCTCAATGTCACTTTTGAATCCTCCAATACTATAACATAGATTTTATCGACGTTCCCTGCTGTAGTGACCTCATTTGGGCGTTCAGAACGCGGTGCGTTAACGGTGCTCGTACGGCCACAACGATAATCAGCAAACCACTTACGAATCGTTTGAATCGCCGAAGCAGAGTTTGGAAAAAACTTATCCAGCTTGGCTTTGGTTTCTTGCGTAGAAAATAGTATTTTATCAAAGCTCGAAACTCGGATTTTTCCATTTAAAAAAAACCTGCTGATCGGTCTCTTCTCACTGTTGTCACTAATGAATGCGTGAACAGAAATGGCTGAAATTTTGACAGCTGTCATTCAAGAAGTAAAGCTCATAGAAAATTGCTCATATTGGCGATTACCAACGGCATCTATAGGAAATTAAAGGGACGTTTCAGGCAGCCTAGTAATGACGTTACTGGGAAATTCCTTGCGGTTTAAAAAACAGCTAGAAAGTTATTATCAATTTCCGTTTTTAAATACTTCGATGTTGAACATCACTTTAGCTTCACTTAGATTTCTCATTAGAATAGAGAAAACATATGTTTACAACAGACACACAGACGTCACACAAAGAACAAATTGCTTACAATACATAGTCATGAATTTAAATTTAGATGCGTTAAAACACTAGCGCTAACTGACGGCCGGTCTTCCCATTTCAGTGTCAACCATGTTTGATTGTCTTGCCTGTCACAACAGCTGCCAACGTCCGCGCCCATGAAACATACGCACACTACTTCAGGCTCGCTTGACTGTCAATCGTTTGTTTTGAAGCAAGCGAAGCAGGTTCGTAGAAAAGTGAAAATTAGTGGAATGTTAGTAAAAATTGGCAAGTTCAGTGTAGTTTGGAAATTATTCCGGTGGAAAAAAAAACAGCGGAAATACCAGTGAATCTCTAGTGCATAAAGTGATTCCCACCAAAATACTACCCAACAATCCGATGCCCGATCGACACATCGGTGAAAACTTGCTGAAATCTCTGGTTTGTAGATTTGGTAGATATCAGTGACGATGTCCAGATTTTGTGCCGATGGACTCGACGAGCGGGAATGCTGCCTCGATGACAAGTACCAATTATGGCACACAAGCGGCGGGTAAAACCAACCGGAAGGCAAATCGCACTCAAGTATGGAAAATAACCAATTCGTCCAATTCGTCTGGATCCAATCGGCATTATGCCTAGACTGATACCACCTACGCGAGACCCGATAATGAACCCAACGGAACTTATGATGACTCCATCGTTGCGAGGGCACCTGGATGTTCCTGGAAAGTTTCTTTCTGGTGGTAGAGAGAGTTTCAAAGATGCAGCAACTACCCTTTCCAATCGAAGTTCGACAAGGAAGAAAAGGACGACGATTGACGAGTAAGTGTAAAAGAAATTAAATTTCCTTCACCAAAACTCAAGCTCAAAAATATTGACGAAGTACCAAGGATGCCTGCTCATTGACGATGCAACCTCCGTCAAAATGGATTTCGGACAGCTTTCTGGCCAATAATTCTAAATGACGACGGCATGAGGAGATGTTCCAGCGAAGTTTAAGTTTGCTTTTATGGACAAATTTGCCAAAAATAACTGATGATTTGGCAAGGGATATGGAGCTGCGGAGCAAAGACCAAAGTGTTCGTGACGAATAAGACGATGGACTCGAAGCTGTACGAGGAAGAATGCCTCAAAAGCCGCGTACTTCCTTTCATTAAAGCCCATAAGGGTCCCGTGAAGTTTTGGCCAGATTTGACGAGTTGCCACTACAGCCGGGACGTCATCCAGTGATACCACGATAATAACGTAGATTTCATCGATAAAAACATAAATCCGGTTTCGGCCCATCGAGAGATTTTGGGCAATAATGAAGCGGAAGCCTAAGAAAAGTGGAAAAACGGCTCGGGACGCGGCTCAGATGACCAAAATGTGGAACAAATGTGCCAAGAAAGCAGACTCCCGAGGTGTGCAGCGTTTGATGGGAGGAATAAAGAAGAAAGCGTGAATTTTCATTCGAAATGAGGAAAAATGATTTGTATTAATATTTTTTCCTTAAAGTACAGTAAACTACCTTTGTTTTGATGTATTAAACTTATTTTTACGTCAATCCGTTACCGAGATACAGATTATTTTTATATTCCGGATTCTAAATGGACATAGCTTTATCCGTTTAGAATTTAAAAATGCTCCAGAAACTAGTACATACTAACATTAGTAACTTTGGCGATGACGAGATTGATGTTTGGCTTAGTGTTAGTTCAAAGAATTCAATGTTATAAGAAACTTCAAAGAATTCAATGTTATAAGAAACTTCACACTTCCGTACGCTCATGCGACTGAATACTCTTTACAGGAATGGCGATGTTTAAATCGCGAGTTACCTGAAAATGATTCTTAAATCTCATTAATTAGGTACAGTTAGTGGGCAAATTGATCGCATGAGATTCTAATTCCTTTTAACGCACTCAAACGCGCAACGTCCAAAACCAAATTTTATCGCAGATGCACATACACCCAGGCTTAAGGCCTCAAGGAAATGTTGGGGAAACGTGTCTTAACCAAATTACTCAGAAGAAGAGTCAGATCTCACCATAGGTGGATGAACTCAGGTTTTTCCATTTGACTAACAATAGGTAATACGAAACCCCCCGGGACATTATTCCAAAACTTTATGAGAATCTATTGCCATCAGTATTCCACCACTAGAAAACGATTAGCGAACCACCAGAAGCTCAACGATAATTTCATTCTAGCAGAGGATTTACATTTGAATAATCAACTGTGTGAAGTGTCGATCCCGCCCATAATAATGCACAGCCACCCAGAAATTTGCAAATTCCGTGCTTGCCTTTGTGGACTCGGCGCAGTTGCACTTGTAATACAGCGACAAGTCGTCCCCGTTCTTCGTTGTCGACAGTAATTTACATAACACTGTGCTACCGTCTCTGCTGCTGCTGGCTCCCAAAAGTAAGGAAAAAAAGTATATTATTGTCGCTTTTCATGTAAATGGGTCAATATGAACGAATCTTGCTCGAATTGATCTCTCGAAGGTATTATAACAAGAGGCACTTGTTTGGTTGGTGATGGTTATTGTCCTCCCGGCTGTAGTTGGATTGTTGTGCATGTAGTTTTTTTGAACTCATGTTCCTTATCAAAGACCGATGGATTGCATGGCATTCGTAGAATAACAGATGATAACAATTGTATTTCAAGAATTATAAATATTGATCCGGCTTTTCAGTGTCGTCGGTTGATTGTATGACTGGGAAACACGAGAAACGAAATCATCATGATTCCACATCAATCCTGAAGCGGTCGTAGAGTCGACGTTAAAATAGCCTTAAAAACAAGCTGCAAGTGTATTTCACTTTGAGTTAATTTTAAATAACCGAAAATGAAATAGCAAAGAAAAACTTTTTTATGTTTTAAGGTTAATTTTGAATAACGAATCACATACTACACAAACAAAGCAAGCGTAAAGTTTTACGTTGAATTTGATCGCTGGCTTGTTTTCAAAGTTTCTTGTCCATCTGATAGCATGAGTGTCAGATTCTTTAGCCGGTTGCCAAACAAACAAAAATCGTTTCTAAAGATCTAACTAACTAATTTTAGACCAGGTAATCGCAATTAAGTTGATTTAACGTTATAATGGAGCTTTACTAACTTCGATAGACTAACTCTTTAACACGTATGTAATCCTAGGAGACCTGAAAGAGAGAATTTAACATATGCTGTATTTGTAAATACAGATCTACTTAAGAAACCGATACTTTTTTATAACATTTAGCATAACTCAATCAACAAGCTCCTGTTTATGTGCATCTTGAAAAGATAAAACCCCAAAAAAACGAAATAACTTTACTAAGTTATGTCTACGTGAGTCGGTTTCCCCCATCTCTCGTAATCAAAGATTGTGCCTTCATCTTTCAATGGCATTCCTTCTCAAAACTCCCAACCAAGAGTGCGAGATAGACAGAGAGAGAGGGAGAGAGAGAGAGTGCAGCCTTTCTGCCCTGTTGGCACATCGCCGTTCGTCGTTTTCGCTGTGACGATTTACATCCGCCGAACTGCTTTGGTTTTTATAGTCCCTAACACGTTTGCACTGTCTGTCTGCGTGAGTCATCGATCTTCTTGGAAAGCGATCTGGTAAACACTACTTGTTAATTAGATGACGGAAAGCAAAACAATCCCGACACGACCGACGCGATTTCGACGCTTCCAGCACTCACTACCCATAACAACAACAATAACAACAAAAATGTGTGTCCCCTCAGACGCTAATGGAATGTAAATATTGAGCCTTACGAATTCGCATCAAAGTTGGATAACTTTTATACGGAATCCTTAAAACAACATTCCACAACAATTGCAACCGAACCGACCCGAACCACCGAGAAGCAACGGGATTTTGTTGGTTCACTTGTGTCTAGAGCAATATATCTATATCATAGACAAAAATGACCGTCTGCGGAGCACCATTTTGCCACCCACCTCCTTCGGATTTTCCTAACAGCCACCCACACCGAGGAAGAAACGCCCACATGTGTCAACTTGCATTTTTAAACGCGTATCCTCTTGGACAACTATTAAACCGATGCTTAAAACCACTGCAACTCTTCCCGGATGTTGCAAAAGCTCGTTTCACAGTTCGCTATGCTTCTTGAACCCTCATAATCCAAAATGCATTTTCGGTTTCTCTTCTCCTGCTCACACTGCATTGCCTACATCCAATCAATGTACTTTAATCGTGTCTAGCTTTTTCTGTCCACGTCCACTAATGCCTGGATACCCATTTGGTAGTGCATTGACCACAAAGCAAAAAGCTAAGCAGAAAAGTGCATCCAGCAGATAAGCGATGCATGTTGCAATATGGAATGTCCCGGGCGAGACGAAAACCAGACTACCCTCCGGCAGCCCCGTATCCATACGGATATAACATATTTCACTTGATTACTTACACGGACAAAGGTTCTAACAGCCGGAGCAAAGCACTCGACACTGCGGACCGGTTCCACTAGACATTTTCACACGAAATCAACCGATCCGATCGCTATTTCCAATAGAATATTGCAGATTTTCATTCACTGTTTCCGAACAGACTTAACTTTTGACGATGACACGAAGAGAGTTTGTGGATTGTGAAACTGGCTGATGGATTGACGTATCAGAAAACGCAGCCAAGCAGATTTTCAGATTTTCCTCTGGCTGCCTTTCCGATGCAAGAGTGTGTGCGTGTGGAATTTATACATGGCAAATGATAGTAAGTCAGTGAGAGAGTCCATTTCACTCAGTGCACGGCAAATGAGAATAGCTCAGTGAAAGAGCTCATTTCACGCAATGGTAAAAGTCAAGGAGAGTATATTAAAGGTGTTCTAATGTGATCAAGTAGAGATTCTGTCGAGGATAAGCAAAGGTAGTTGGAAGGCACTTTGGCAAGGCACAATAATAATAGAAAGAAAGAAATAAATAAATCAATAAATAGATAAATATAAATATATAAAAAGGTATAAAAAGATAATCGATATCGTTACAGTATGGTAATATTATATAAAAAAATCCAATCATGATGCTAACTGCTTCAATCATGGTACATGATGAATTATACTTTTCCCGTTTTATTCTCCCAATCCAAGTAAATTAAAGCACACCTTTGATGTTGACATTTTTTTATTAAAAGCTTTTCGTTGTGAAAAATTTATAGAAATTAAAGGGAAATAATTAAAAACTACCATCAAAAGTAAATCCAAACCAAAGCAGAGGTTATCCAACAAAAAACACTTTGATTTATCGAACTTTAAGTAAGCTAGGATTTACTAGAAATACTATAACAAGAGATCAGTGGACTCAAAAGCCGTAAAAATCGACAATCAAAGGAATATTATTAAAGTCAACAATTTAGACTTCATACGATTATTATGTTACTCATAAGGACTCTTACGACTTTCTGACGAACTCAGTAATGAATCTGTATCTTAGGTTTAAAATTGCCTAATCATACTCATTCTACTGATTGAAAAAAACTATTGAGAATCATAAATTACGCCTTATGAAGTATCACAAATGTCAGGTTGTTTAAGATCATCTTCATACGATCTATTATGTGTATCTCAATAAGAGACTCATTAGCGACTTTGCTTGACTAACCTCATAATGAATTTTGCTGTGTAGTCAAAATTAGGTTCCATAATATATTATCACTTTATGATTTCCAATAGTTTCATCTCTGTTGCATGAACCTCTACATTAACACATTGTTAATGGCAATTGTCATTAAATCAACACCAATGGTCGAGATCAAGACCAACTGTTTTGGAGTAAGCGTTTGGTTCGAGAAGATCCATCTTTTAGATAACCTAATCAACTCTTCAGCATACTGTAGGCCTTTACCAGCGTATATAATTAAAATGAAGGAAATATATGTCACTATATAAATGTCGTAAGCAACAGAAACGTCGTCAACATGGAAAATTGCTAGAATGTTTGTGATTATGCGAATGCTTTTGCTGTGCCGTTAAAATACTCCAAAGTTGATTCATTTTCCATTCCGGATTTAGAGAGGCGTTTTTTTCATAACACGTTTGAAAGCTACTACGGAAATTTGGCTCTACCGCTACGATCGATAACAGACGGTATTATTTGTTTTGTTTTGCAGAACCAAATTGAACACGACTAACTGCTAGGCAAGTTGCTTCGTGCGCCCTTGACCAGGGCAATAGCGCTTGGAGCGCGCTGCCCAACAATGCAAGTCATCATCCGTACGTCGACGATGACTCCGGCCAACGCCCCCGAAAAGATTAAGGTGATTGTAGATGATGTGTCGGTAATGGTCGATCCGAGAAAACGGGGCTGCAGGTGAAGATATTTAGGATGGGGAGTTTGGATTTCGCCATTATATGTAATAATTGTTTTTATTTTTTATTTGTAGGCTGCTGCATTGGTGGGCGTTGAGGTTCCTCGCTTCTGCTATCACGAACGATTGATCACAACCGGTAACTGGCGTATGTGCTTGGTGGAACTGGAAAAAGTCTCCCAAGCCGGTAGCTGCGTATCAAGACCAATTCGGAAATGACCCGCAAGGCTCGCGTAGGTGTGATGGAGTTTTTGCTCATGAGTCACCCGTTGGATTGTCCGATTTGCGACCAGGGTAGTGAATGCGATCTGCAGGACCAGGCTATGGCTTTCGGGTCGGATCGTTCACGGTTCACCGATATTGATCACAGCGGAAAGCGTGCCGTTGAAGATAAGGACATTGACCCGTTGGCTAAGACCATCATGAACCGATGCATTCACTGCACGAGATGTATCCGATTTGCGTCAAAAGTTACCGGAGTCGATGATATGGGTACTACTGGACGAGGAAATGATATGCAGATTGGAACATATGTGGACAAGTTCTTCCTGTCGGAGTTGTACGGAAATTTCCGTTGGAGATGCGCAAAGTGGAGTCAATTTATGTGTTAGATGCTGTGGGTACCTTTTATTTACAATAAAGATGTTTTTGGTCTTATTAATTTATTTCTTCTATAAAAGAAACCCATCCTCCTAAAACTATGAAAGTGAAAACTGGATTTTAAAATCTATAGTGGACACGTTCAGTTATCATTATAAACAATAATGCATTTCATAAGGCTGTGTTATGAAACTCATATAGTTATCATATCTAAAACATAGCTGGTAATGAAGACAAAAAACATCGCATTCGCATTCATAGGGTAAAAGTATGAAATTCAAACCGATTCCTTGTGGCTAAATTTCATAAGTTTTTTGAATGAACTTCTTAAGGTTTTTTTCGTCAGTGTTCGCGTAGACTGATAAAAACCGCTCCCTTACAAATACATATTATAATGATCAGTATTATTACATGAGTCATACATTTTGCGATAGTAAACTAAAAATTACGTATTACTTTTTTGTTTATCGTGACCATAATTCATATCTTCCCTTCGTTATATCATACAATGAATGAGCAAGAGATATACTATACGGCACTGTTAATTTCTTGTTTATGAAATCATTATCATACATAGAATACGCTATTTATGGTTGTTTAAAGTTTGAATGGTTTCTTACACGGATGATGCGTATAATGGTGATTACAACATGAATGGAAAATGTATAATAATGATCATACAGCTAATGGTTATTTTCTATTCGGGTATGCGCATTTAATTTTATGGTGAATATTGACATGATAAATGCCGACAATAAATGCGCCTCAGAGATAATGCGAGTTTACATCAACAAAAACAAAATTAAAACAAATATATTCGATAAATTGATAATGAAATTCCTGAAAATTTATGGATTTCAATTAGGTTTTCAAAAAGAATGCCAAAATTGGTCTCTGATCTACAGTGCATTTGCATTACATTAAAAATTTGGTATATTTATTTTTCTACATTTCAATTATTTCATACATTTCAATATGGCGATTGGAAGAAATCACAGTTTTGCCAAAGAGCCGATTTATCATCGCAATTGCTACTATAAAACTATTTGGTCGTTTGGTGACTTTTCTCAGTGCCAATTAGCCGTTGATTGCATTTGCGGAAGGCAAAATGGTTTTAATATGCTTTTTCAACTAACCATAATAAGATAATTTGGATAAGTTCTAAAACTGCATTTAAAAACAGCATTTTATGAGATCATATAGTCAAAATAACACCTTTGATGGGAGTAAAACAAACTTTAGGAGACAAGGTTTTAATATCGTTGTAAAGAAACTGTTTAGGTTCACATAAACCTGACTAAAACTTGAAACTTATTGGCCCTTCTCACTGCCATAATAAAACCGAATTGATTTCTATTTGCTTTCATAAAACTTTAATAAAACTTAATAGAGCTCGATGGTTTTTGCAATGTGACTTGGGATGAGAGCTGTCAGAATTATCACCACTCGATGCCTTCTTCATTTTTCAACCTGGGGCCGTATTTTGGAACTCGAAACGAAGAACTTTTTCGCAGAAGCGTATAAAGAGCCTGTACGTCAGCTTATCGGTCTTTTTTTACCCATTTTTCTAAATTTTTGTTTTTTGGAAAATATGTATGGAATACCCATTTTTCAAATCGTTTGTTATTTGATAGATGAGTATGAAATACCAACTTTTGAAAGTGTTGTTATTTGCGTAATGGGTATGAAATACACATTTTTCGTGAATTTATTTTAAGTTGTGATATTGAATAAAGAGCATTAGAAAGATCATAATAGATCACAATTAGTATTTGTACTATTCTTTTCGACAAAGTTTGAGCAAATACCTTGTTATTACTCGATTACTTCATAACTTCAAACGATGCGTCTAACAACCAACCTATCAAACAACCGGAAGATCTGGTTTGAACTTATAAATGCTCCACGATAATCGGAAATACGATGCTGCTGATGAAATTAAAGCATTTTATATTATGATATTAAATTATTACTGTTCCTCTCAATTTTTAGAATATTTTGCTATTCACTTTTGCCTTCAGTTCTTCCGTATTCTACGCGTTTTCGTGGACTGGATTCCGACGCGAGGTGGTTTTATTCTTCGAACAGCGAACTTTCAACTATACAAAGGAAGCCAGGAGAATGCTAAAATATTTTTCAACCTATTAATGGGTAGAAAAATATCCATCTCTTGGTTTCTCATAAAAAATAAAAAATGGGTAGTTAGTATGCATTAGTATGCAAGAGTCATATATTATCGAAAAAATAGGTACATTTTTACCCATGATTGGGTACTGGCCGGTTACAGTGCAGCTCGTGAGTAAATATAGAAAAGAAACCAACTGAGAAAAATTAACCGTGATAATTCGAATATTTTCGGATTTCTACACTCAGTGAATTAAACTTTCGACATTCATAAGATAACATTATTATTATTTGCTAAAAGAAATCAGTACACGTAAAGAAAAATCCATATTTGTTGTATCAATCAAACCACATAGATTTTTGCCATTGCTATTTTTGCATAATATTTAAGTATCATTTGCATGATATTCATTAACAGTTGTAATCATGATAATCTCAGAATCTGCTTGTGTAAACAAAAACTTTGTCTGCTAATTTTTCAAAATTTGAATACAATTCCTTCAAATTGACTATATTAGCGGAAAGAAATGAAGCTTCCCTTCCTTAAAGAATGCTTAATTTGTATTAGTAACCTTTTGTTCAAGAGAAAATGACTACGAAAGCCATTGTATACAAAAGCAAATTCGCCTTGATCTAATGTTGGCATTATCACATTTTCACGCAACACACTTTTCAACGGAAGCAAAAAACTGTTGCGTTCGGTACTTAATGGAGTACTTGTAGGTGGAAAGTTTCATTATACTTTGATGATTTGATTTGAACTGCAACTCATTGTAACACGTAAACTAAGTCCGACAGCCAAAGGGTCCCCATTAACCACAAGCATTATGTTATACCAATACCCCGTTCGCACTACAAACTATTTTACGTGATATATAGTATCTTGATATCAAATGCCATGCAAGTTATTTCCAGTGAAAACTAGATGCATAGATGCTGATATCAAGATACTCTATATCACGTAATATAGCTTGTAGTGCGAACGGGGTGTTATTGCACTTATTTAACCCAACATCAACATCATTAATAGAGGATCGCTATAATTCAGCAGTTGTCAAGTAATGAAGCGTTAGATTAGCTTTAAGAATATATTGATGAATAACCAATGCTACTTTAGCAATGTCTCTTTGGGCCCTTTTCAACTTCACCCCAGCTTCTGTGATCCACTAGACGTAATGCATATGCCCTATATATGCATCCTAGTATTGCCTCGTGGTTACTTGTGTACTCATAACTTTCACTTTACGTTCAACCTAAATGCACTAAATGATTGACAGTTGCTAGAAGTACTACTTGTGAAGCAAACTAATGTTCTTTTATCTGATGCTTGACGCATACGAGGTCCGGTCAGTTTATCAGACGTCACATCGAACTCAATAGATGGAAACCTCCGCCTTCTGCACCACATTGCGGATCGAAAGGTTCCGGTCGGTGCTGGAATAGATTCAACACCTTCCGCTGCCCAACCGCCGCCGCTCTTTGAATGAATTTACCACCCGGGACACAGTCGATTGATGAAGTCACAGATGTTTTCCGATCCATCTCGAAACTACTTGACAGTTTATGAAAAGTTTCCATTATAAACATTACACCGTTAATTCTAGAGGGTTTGAGCTGTTTAATGGAATACCTGTAACTAGAAATGAGACGAAAACTTAGTATTTTCCAAGTTATTAGTACGAGGCACTGAAGAAGTCTGCACATTGTAGACGACATATGCGTATCTGTCTAGATAAGCAAGGGTAGTTGGAATTAAATGGAAAATACTAATTTTTCTTCTCATTTCTAACTACACTCTTAGTTAATTTCAGTCAAAATTTCATCATTTTTTACACCCACGCTAAAAGGTTACAACCTAACCCTTGTTTCTCTTTTTTCCAGTACAGTGTTGAACAATAATTCACTTATTCTGACCTAATCAAATCCGAAATAATCTTACACCTACACAATTTTACAGATATCTGTAAAAAATTTACCGGATTTCGGTAAAATCAGATTACCGAACTGCTGTTGAGAATTCGGTAAACCTTTACAGATTTTTGTAAAAAAATCAAAGTGTGTAGAAAATACTGTTTAATTTCAGATCAGTATATGAATATACTTCGTTTTCCTTCAATAGATGTATAACCCAACTTTGTATTACTAAAATTTTTGAAACAACAGGAATCCGGCTGATTTCTGCACACCTGATGGTTTAAATCACCTCGAGAATGAATTTATGGTGCTTTTTCGGTTGTCATTTGTATTAAAAAGCTACAACTAAGAATTTTATCATCTGTTAGTTTCCAAACATTGAGCATATGAGGATTTAGAAATGTATTAAAGATTGATGTAGGAATTTCCAATGGTCTACCCTGTTAGTACCGTTTTTATCTCTGCCATGACTAACAAAACAACGACTTGAAATAATTCAACACAAATAGATTGAATCCTAGAGGGTTTGAGCTGTTTAGTGGAATACCTGTAACTAGAAATAAGAAGAAAAATTAGTATCTTCCATTTAATTCCAACTACCTTTGCTTATCTTCGACAGATACGCGTATTTCGTCTACAATGTGCTTATTAGTACGAGTTGAGTTATTAGTACGAGACACTGAAGAAGTCTGCACATTGTAGACGAAATACGCGTATCTGTCGAAGATAAGCAAAGGTAGTTGGAATTAAATGGAAGATACTAATTTTTCTTCTAATATCTAGTTACAAATAGATTATCGATCGGCATCCTAAATAACTATTAAACTGACTAGTTTATGATAAAGGCAACACATAGAGGTTCCTAATCTTATGCTCTTCAAGCACCAAATGCTTGAGTACGATGATAAAAACATGACTCTCACACATGATTCATTCTAATCCAACTACCACGTAATAGAATCGATTTTTTTTTGTATGGCTGGGAATGGGATTTCCGTTTTCAATGTGTACACCAGAATAGCTGGATTTTTAAGCGAATACGGACAAACGGATACAAAAGTCACAAGTTCGACGAACGCGTATTTAATAAAATGCTTTTTAGTCAATCATCGGTTCAGGAACGACAACCACATCTATTTTCTGATGACAATAAATTCTTGACAACCGATGAAATCCATTCGTTAAGGCTCGGAAAGAAAACTTACTCTTTATTATTCGATTTATCATTAGCCCAAACCACATACATTTCACAGCCTTTATGTTATCTTTTCAAAAATTCAGATTAAATAGTCTAGTTACTTTTAGCTAACCGAACATATCATATAATATACAACCATCTTTATTCACAAAATATCACATAAAAAACGGAAGACACAAGTTTGTCCAAATAATACATAATAAAAGCAAAACGAAATGAAAAGAAAATGCTCCTGATTTCAATAATCCACAGCGAATTCGTCGGCATTGCCACACGCTTGGTCCGATATTTTCCTCAAGTTTATAGCCCTTCCTCTTTCCGAATGAGCTTCGCAACGCAAAACACAATCATTGCTGTAGGTCTCGTAATCGCTTCCACAAACGGGCATATAGATCCTCGTACAGGCGCAAACTCCTCGCTTGGCTTCGCTGCGTGCCTCTGCAATTGCCAGGATACTCATCACGGCCAAAACAGCCACAATGACTGCACTGTGCTTCATTTTCGGCTTCGTTCAAATCCTTCAGCACCTTTATCAGCTACTGAACTATTCTCTCAAATCGTCAATAATTTTATAGGGAACTCAACGAGCAAGACGCAATCTGGAAATGTTCTCTTATCGAGTAGATGATAACAACACCCACCAATGCACACGTTCAATACAGTACAGAAAGTTCAAGTGCTGACTCGCACCTGCGCGAATGTCTGGATAGTTTCGCTTTAAATCGATTTAATTTGAATGCGCTTATTACACAGGCCGGTATTTACTTGTTGCCTAACCAAACTAGTCAAGATCGCAAATTTGTAAACAGCATTAGCGCTGGAACAGGAAACAAGTGAACAAACATCAAACAAGTTGTAATAAAATAGATCATTCTTTTATTTCATTCATAATTCATTCTCACAGGATCCTTCACGGAGTTTTTTCAGCGCTATTCTGATACCGGTTGGAGTTCCAATGGCACAGTTGAGGACACACTCATTGGAGTAGGTTACGTTATCACTTCCACACACCGGTTGGTAGCTTAGGGGACAAGCACAAGAAGCCATTTCCGAATAGATGTCAGCTTTAGTTTCGATTGACAGCAATCCCACGAGGACCACGGTCATGATCACAGCAACCACAGAAATTGAACGCATTGTTATTGTAAAGATGTCTTCGAATGTGAACTGCAGATTTCCAACTACTGCGACTTTGCAGGCTCTTGCGCGCGCTTATGTGGTGTTGTGCGGTATCTAACTTCTAATCGATAAGATAAGATAGTCGAGATAGGGGGGGTTTTCCTCGTTCTTTCGTGACCTCGTCAGTTGCCGGTAAACAGAGGATAAGAGCTTTTCGGTAACAACAATCCAGATGCTCCTAAATCAAAGTGTGTCCAATGGATATTATCTCGATTTGCTTGCTCTCATGTATAGCAGTACTTTCTTTTTTAGGTGTACTTCAAGGCTGGCGTGCAAGTGTGGATATGCGGAAGTAATCTATGCTAGATATTTTTGTTTACATTCGGAAATGTTTTCATCTTACTTGTTGAACTAGATTTGAAATATCACAAACTTTGTTTATGATCACAAAACCACTTTGTGTGGTCAACAACTTGAGTGAATAGGTCGAATCAGTCAATCTAGCTATTCTTGCTATATCGATGGAAAAGAGAAACGTAATAAGATATTGTTCAATGTAAACAACATGATAGCCCTTTTGTGAAACTACCAATTAAGTATTACGTTGTTTTGAATGTGGAGAGACATTAAAAAAAGAGAGTCAAAATTCGAATAGCAGCCATTAATCAAATAATCCTTGGTTAAAACGAGAAAGAGACTTATAAAGTTGGCGCCACTCACATTACATGTGCAGATAAATAAAGTTTTTGAAATGTCATTTTGAATTTAATTTGTAAATAATTGTAGAAAACCAAGATGAAAGAAGTTAACTAAGATTCGTCCAGCAACATGTCTTCGTGTCAACTATTTGTCTCCGTATATTTTCAAGGTGCCATCTACATACAGAAAGATCGAGACAAAAATATAATTTTTCATCGGAATGTTTTGTCACTGTAAACTTTCGTTTTGAGTTGTTAAGAACTAGTTTTTTTAGAAATGAATAAACCTAGGCAATGATTCATTCGGCATTCTACCAACAACATGATGTCGAGAATGTATTCCTCCATGCTTCGGTGCTGCTCGTTTGCATTGACAAGATAATTCATTCAGAGTCAGTGCTAACATTTTACTCTGTACAATCATGTTTGCCGAGATCTACTGATAATAAACGTCGTAGTCGGTAGTAGTTGGAAATTGGGTATTTGGGGTTGAGTTAGGGGGCTCAGTTTCAAAAGATCTTTCTGGTGAATATTTTCTCGACTGTATTATCATGCCAAACACAGTTTCTTGCAATGCGATTGACACCGACACATCTAAAAAGTTAATCTAACAACAGCTTTAAGTTGATTGTTTTAACAAATTTTGAATACACACTTGTTCAAAGGCTGTTCAACTGATTAAGACGGGAGATGAACCAACCTAACAGTCTCGATAATAAGAGATAACGATTGAAAACTGAGCATGCTAAAACTAACCTACTGCTATAGAACCTCAAAGGATCGATGTACCGTTACTAGATGAGCCAAAACATATATATACATAAAGGTTTTTTTACACGAGGGATACATTCCACTTTCACTATGAAACCGTGTAAAAAAGACTAAATAGAGGTAATCAATTCACATACATAAACATTTAAAATTGCTTCGATTTTGTTTGCATATGTTACCTTTTCATGAAATGGTTTGAAATTTTGAGTGTTTATACCAAAAATCGTGATTTTTTTGAAAAACTGCCATATGATTACTTTTTGCCCAAAACGGAAAATGTGATTCAAATTAGGTCGTTGTTCCGTTCTGGAGTTAAAAAAACGTTAGTGTATATACAGTAATTCCATAGAAAACAGTTTAATCACCAACAAACCGACATGAATGACAATAGAAAATGTCTTAATAATTTTGTTCAAACCATATTACTGCCATCTATCTTCGTGTTCGCTGAGAACGTTTATTGAAGCCACGAACATGCTTAAGAACTAGATAATGTCCAAGCAATTCTCTCAGAATTGCATAATAATTAGTAGTTTTGTCCGTATTGCTGTTATGAAAGGTCATTAAGGTTCCTGCGTTATGGGGGTCCAAAGAACGGACCTTATAAAAAAGGCTTTTTCTTCAAAATATCATAACTTTTGAACCACTGACCCGATTTCATCAATCAAATATGCAATGAAAGTTTATTAAACATATTTTTTAGGATAAATATGAAAGTATATCATAATTGCGATATTTGTTATGAAAATATTGTTTATATTGTTGAAGCAGAAAATGTTCGCTTATCACAATAAGGCCCCAAGAGTGGACAGTAATGTTAATGAATGATATGAAGAGAAAGTGTTGATAGTACCGTCAGTGTACGGCAGGTTGTGAAAATTAAAATAGAAGTATTGAAAATTGAACGAAAGACTTGGATAGTAGTACTAAAAAAATGAGTAAAAAACCAGACGTTGTGCATAAAAATAAACCCAAAAAGGGAACGTGCATTAATTACGTCACGCATAAAATGAATTTATATATACCCCCCCCCCCCCCGGTCACGTTTTTTATATGTACCATCAAATTTTTTTGTATGGATCGTCGCGTTTTCCCAACATGTATGTAAAGTATGTAATGTTATGTATGTAACGTAATGCACATAATGTTGTGTATGTAAAGTAATGTATACAATGCAATGTATGTATTGTACGTAATGTTATGTAATGTACTGTATATAATGTAATGCATGCAATGTAATTAATGCAATGTAATTTATGAAATGTAATGTATGTAATGTAATGTATGTAATGTAATGTATGTAATGTAATGTATGTAATGTAATGTATGTAATGTATGTAATGTAATGTATGTAATGTATGTAATGTAATGTAATGTAATGTAAGTAATGTTATGTATGTAATGTAATGTATGTAATGTAATGTTTGCAATGTAATGTATGTAATGTAATGTATGGAATGTAATGTATGTAATGTAATGTATGTAATGTAATGTATGTAATGTAGTGTAATGTAATGTAATATTGTGTAATGTAATGTATGTATGTAATGTATGCAATGTAATGTTAATGTATAGTGTAATATGTATGTAATGTAATGTATCTAATGTAATGTATGTAATGTATGTAATGCAATGTATGTAATGTAATGTATGTAATGTATGTAATGTAATATATGTAATGTTATGTATGTTATTTAATGTAATGTATGTTATTTAATATATGGAATGTAATACATGTTATGCATGTAATGTGATGTAATGTAATATAATGTATATAATGTATATAATGTAAAATATGTAATTTAATGTATGTAATTCAATGTATGTAATGTAATGTATGTTATGTAATGTATGAACTGCAATGTATGTAATTTAATGTAATGTATGTAATGTAATAATGTATGTAATGTAATAATGTATGTAATGTATGTAATACAATATAGTTTATGTAATTTAATGTATGTATTGTAATGTATGTACTGCAATGTATGTAATGCGATGTATGTAATGTAATGTATGTAATGTAATAAATGTAATGAAATGTATGTAATGTAATATATGGAATGTAATACATGTTATGTATGTAATGTGATGTAATGTAATATAATGTATATAATGTGTATAATGTAATATATGTAATGTAATGTATGTTATTTAATGTATGTAATGTAATGTATGTAATGTATGTAATACAATATAGTGTGTAATTTAATGTGTGTATTGTAATGTATGTTATGTAATGTATGTAATGCAATGTATGTAATGCGATGTATGTAATGTAATATATGAAATGTTTAGTTTATGAGCTATTTTTTCCAAAATTCTATGTGTTTATTTTTTGCTGTTGTCTTTATTCATAGTTACTTACCAACCATGCGTCCCCATCAATCGCAAGTGATTTTTATAAGCTCATTTAGCTTTTTGGGAACTAATGAGCTAAGGAACTACACAACCTGTTCCAATATTTGGGATTTTCAGACACCCCTCCCCCCTGTATGGCTCTTTGTCCATAAATGTTTTTTTTTTTATATTTATATGGAGCATGTGTTAATATGAATAATGATCCAGCATCGTTTTATAGAGCCTAGCCAGACTAAGATTTTCTCAATGTTAAATATCATTGTTAGTAGCGGCTTACCTGCTAGCCTTCCACTAGTCCAATTTACACCGGCACGCGTTTACGGCAGAATACTTCCCACAAAGGCGTTCGGATTTGGTAGATAATAAATTAAGTAAAAAGGGTATGCTATTTAAAACGTGTATTCACCACTATTGTTCCCCCTCACCGACGATCCGATGTCACTTTCCACGATTATGGCTTTCCACGATTATGGTGGCGGCTGGTCCATGACAATGTTGCTGCCCTCCAAAACGAGTTCTACCACTTACTTTCCTTAACTTTCTTAATGTATGAAATGTAATGGATATTATGTAATTTTTGTAATGTAATGGATATTATGTAATTTTTGTAATGTAACGTATGTAATGTAAGCTATGTAATGAAATGCATGTTTGAAATGTCTGTAATGTATTGTATGTAATGTGTTGTATGTAATGTAATGTATGTAATGTGATGTATGTAATGTAATGGATAATATGTATTTTTGTAATGTAATTGATATTATGTAATTTTTGTAATGTAATGTATGGAATGTAATGTATGTAATGTATGTAATGTATGTAATGTATGTAATGTATGTTATGTATGTAATGTATGTAATGTACAGTGACGGACAATACAATAAGACCAAAACCCGATTTTCATACAAAATGGTCATGTTTGGAGGCTTGTCTTTTACGTCTTTCCCGTGAAGTAATTGAACTGAAATTTTGGCAACAGCCTAGAAATAACCTGAATTTTCATCTTTCATAAATTCATAATTTTTCATTCACCACTTCAGAAACTACAGACACCACCTACGGCAAAACAATAAGACCTCCTATTGATATTCATAGTTTTAGCCATGTTGATGAGTGTGAATTACAAGCTATAGTATACTGATATTAAAATTACCCGTGCATCTATAATCTAAATTAAGATCCTCAAATTCGAGCATCCTTTATGGAAATCAAAAAGTGGTCTTATTGTTTTGTCGTATTTGGTGTCTGTAGTTTCTGAAGTGGTGAATGAAAAATTATGAATTTATGAAAGATGAAAATTCAGGTTATTTCTAGGCTGGCGCCAAAATTTCAGTTCAATTACTTCACGGGAAAGACGTGAAAGACAAGCCTCCAAACATGACCATTTTGTATGAAAATCGGGTTTTGGTCTTATTGTATTGTCCGTCACTGTACATTACATACATTACATACATTACATACATTACATACATTACATGACGGATTTAATGCAGATGATAATTAAGGCCACTTTTGGACCACAGCCAAAATTTCAGCTAATTCGTGCTCGAAAAAATGAAAGGCAAGCCCCCTAACATGACCATTTTGTATAAAAATCAGGCTTTGGTCTTATTTTATTGTCCGTCACTGTATGTAATGTTGTAACGCGGTGCGTTTATTTGGACCAATTTTGTATAAATGTAAATATGTAAATACTAGATTTGTAGGTCAAGGTAATGTAAATAGTAGATTATGTGTTTCAAATTAGATTTTCGTTTCCAATTGGATTCTTGTTTTGAGTCGTGTTATTCATTGTACATTTGTAGGGTTTCTTATTGCATGATAGGTGGAAGCTTTTTTATAGCACGCTAGGATGAAAGTTTGTTTTTATGGGAGGCTACATATGCGAAAGAGACGGATATCAAATGAACACCTGAATACAATACAATGGCTAAGCCGAACATCATTTCTCGCGTCCGATTCAATTTCTTTGATTCCGTGGTTTCTTGGGCAATGGAGGTTTTAATCCCGGCCGATTACGCTAGCGAATCGGCTGGAAAACAGTTGTGTTTGACGTGGTTTTAAGTGTTTTAAGTGTTTAGTCAAAGGTGACTTGTTAAATAATGGCATGAGCTAGTTCATAGATGTAACTTTTTTTGTATATTCAGTTTTAGAGTGCTTTTGTGTAGCATATGCGTTGCAAATAACTGGTAAAATCGATTAAAAATTGTGAATACGTACAAAAGGTAATGTTACTAAATGTTTAATTTCGGGTGTTTCTGATTTAATTTTGGTCATTTCGCGTTGGACAGCTCGTTCGTACGGGCTGGTTTAATATTCCTCGTTCGGCGATCGTGGATGCTGAAGAATTTGATTTGAGCGATTTGGTGAACGTCGTCTGCAAGAACGCCAGACTCGTGCGCCCTGCAAAGGCCCGCCTGATCAGGTAGCTAAACGGAGGAGAGTGAAGTTCGCTCGGAAAACTAGCGAAGTTATTCCGACGGTCGCCAATAATCCGTCGTGTTTCCACCCTACGTTACAATCCTTGTGGAACCGATAGCGAGAGCGCGGTTTCAGTGATCCGTTGTCAAGTGTCGGACACTGAACCGGACCTTACCCAAAATATATAGTAGTCTTCCTTAACCCCGCTCGGTCATAGCGGAAAGGTACGCGAAGCCGGGTCGCTTGGGAAAGGGGACTCCTATATTGAAGGAGACGGTCAATTCCGGACGTTCTCGACAAAATATAAATCGGAAGCCTTCCGTCCAGCCGCCACTCTCTCCGCAACTCTAGTTTCGGCCATATTGCGCAGCGGGCCTAGGTACGCCGCGACACGCCATTTGTGTGGTCAGCCGTCGCCATTTCGGAACCGTCGCCATTTTGGAACCGTCGCCATTTCAGAACCGTCGCTATTCCTGAACCGCCATCACCGCTTCAAATTATCGTCGCTTCGTTCCGTCATCAGCATTGCTTCGTTTGTCACCGTCATCACCGTCATCAGAAAAAACCTGCGCAGGTATGTCCGTACAAAGTTTTCATGGCCATGATTAGTTAGATAATTTGTAGCTTTAGAGCAAGTTCTGTCCAACACGAGTGAAGCTTGTAAATAGATGTTAAATAGATTGAGATTGGAGTTTGTTGTTTAGTTTCCGTTTTTTATTCACGTTTCGTCCTTTAGCTGGCTCATTCGTCATTTTCAATATTGCGTTCGTCTATTCAAATCAAGCACATTCGTTTGAAAACAGGTTCGTTGGTTTGTTCTGGCTTTAAAGTCTAAAGAGACTACGGGAATTATATAACTTGAATGGATTGGTGGGTTTTTCGTTAATTTTATCGGCAGAAGGTGTTCATTTGAGGTTTCAGCAGCATATGTGCGTTTGAAGTAGGGTTTTCCTAAAGTACCGTTCGGGTGGTTCCTCTGAGAAACCAGTTTCAAAAATTAGTCGGGCATATTCAACACGACCGGTGGTCTCCCTTAATGGGAGTGGCGCTTAAGCCATCGCGTTTTACTGTGATTCAGCACCCTTCCCCGCACGGTTACATTGGCGCCCAACGTCAAAAACTTTTTATTCTTTGGAAACTCATTCCAGTTGAATTTAAACTTTTCACATAGTATTTGGAGATAACTTGATTGTAAATATATTTTTTGTAGGCTAAGGTTTTCAGGTAGACTTTGTTTGAATTTGGTTGAGGTGTTTTCATTTGTTTTTATATCGAAGTGAAGTGAGTTTTAGGTTTTGTTTGTATTGTTTAAGTGAATTTGTTCAAGTTTGCTCAAAATGGCCTTCGATTATATTCTACCAGCGGTTGAGTATCTTTTGGAAGACGAGGTAGACTACGAATTAAAATTACGAAGACAATGGGTGGACAAAAGAGAGTGTCTAGAAGATAAAAAGAGATTGTTGAGGCGGTTGGTCAAGGAAGACAGAAAGTTAAAGGTACCGTACGCGCTGATAGCGAATATAAAGAACGAAAAAAGCGTGATCGTGAAAAATGTTGATGAGCTAGAAGAACATCTAAGTAAACGCAAAGATCGAGCAGTTGTATCCAGGCTTCGTCATTATTTGATTAGAACAGCAAATGCTGCGGTTAGTGACGAAACGGATGAAAAATTACAGGCAGACCTATATGAACGCATTGAGAGAATTTTCAGAGAATACGATATTGAAACTCGGGATAGGGCAGAAGGGCCTCCTGAAGAAGAAAGCTTAGGAGATAGAAATGACCGAACCGAAGGAGAGGAAGAGAAGAAACAGATTGAGGGGAACAAAAGTGATTTAATGGAATCGGTCTCAGAAGGAAGTAAGGGAGAAAATAACAAGAAAGCATTACTAGAGTTTTCAAAGGGTGCAATTCCTAAGGTGAAAGCTGATAGAAAGGTAGATAGCTCAAAGACTGAGAGACGATATCCAGAAGATGATTTGGAAGAGTTCCATCTAAGACGTGACGGGAAGGATAGTAAGAGGACGGTGGAGAGGCAATATCATTTTAAAACACACAGGGAAGAGAAAAGACGTACCAACACAAGAGATGAAGAAAAGCATGGATATGTTAGCGAACACAGGAGAGATGAAGAAAAGCACAAGAGCAGTAGGATAAACGGAAGACATCGCGGCTCGAAACAAGACGATGAGAGAAGTCACCGTGGTAGGAATGGAAAGTACAGAAAACATAGATTTGAGAGAAGCTCGAGTTCCAGTTCAAATTCAAATAGTGACGTTTCGATAATCAACAGACATAGGCTTAGAAAGGACTATCTGTCAGATAGTTATAGCTCGTGTTCTAATAGCGAATATGGAAGGAATAGATGCCGAAGCTCTCGAAGACACAGTCGTGAGACATCGAAGATACTCATCGTCTAGTCGAAGTCCTAGTATAAATAGAAGTCATTATAGGAGATCTCGAGTCCAAAATTGGGACCTGAACTTTTCTGGAGACAACAAATCAATGCAAGTTGAAGATTTTTTGGCACGAATAAGAAAGTTAGCTCGACACGAGGGGGTATCATCAAAGGAGCTGATGATACATATTCACCATCGTTTGAAAGGCGAAGCATACGACTGGTGGTTTACCCGAGAAGATAGATTTACAAGTTGGGAGAAATTTGAAGATGAAATAAGGTTCAGATATGGCAATCCTAATAGAGATCGGGGAATCAGAGCCCAGATTCGGGAACTGAAACAGAAACGCAGCGAATCTTTCATCGCGTACGTGACTGAAATGGAAAAACTGAATCAATGCTTACAACGTCCCTTTTCATCAAGAACATTGTTTGAGCTAATTTGGGAAAATATGCGCTCCCATTACCGATCACGTCCATCAGTCCTTCGGATAAAAGGCTTGGAGCATCTGATAGAGGTCAATCACAAAATTGATGCAAATGACCCTAGCTTATTTAGATCGAATCAAACAACAAGAGGAGAAATTCACCATCTAGAAGCGGACGATTATTATACTGATAATTCAAGAGCGGAGGATGAGCATCGAATAAATGCACTCCAAGAAAGGCAGTTGAATACAAGGCCAGCTGCAAGCAGAAATCAGCCGCAGGTTCCTTATAGACCACGACCATATCATGAAGCACAAAATACCGTATGCTGGAACTGTCAAAGAGCAGGTCATATTTGGAGGGCTTGTAACGAACCTAAGCGCATATTTTGTTACGCATGCGGAAATATGGGTCGTACAACCCAGACTTGTGAGAAGAACCATAGAAGGATCACACCTCAGAGGACATCACCCTCGACAAACTAAATGCGAGATGTTTGCAAGGGGATCCAGTCATCTCGCCAAAAGAAGAGATTCCCGGGGTCTTTGGAATCGGTAATGATAATGAGGCAGCGTTATTTCATGTACGGGTTAATCCAAGTGCTTGTCCGCATATAAAGGTCAACATATTGGGAACTGAGGTGATCGCTCTACTGGATTCAGGAGCTGGTATTAGCGTGATAAGTGAGCTTAAGTTGCTTGAAGCTCACAGATTTAAAATGTTGAAATCAAATATTAAAGTTAGCACGGCAGATAATACAGTTCACTCGTGTCTTGGTTATGTTAACATCCCGTACACGCTTGGAGATGAAACTAGAGTGATAGCCACTTTAGTTGTCCCCGAAATTCGAAAACCATTAATTTTGGGAATGGATTTCTGGAAAGCTTTCCGAATCAGCCCCATGATGACCAATCATGACCGAATCGAGGAGCTGAACCTAACATGGACATCTAATTTGAGTGGAGAGATGGTAATTAACCATCTACAGATAGAAACAAACCTCAATTCGGATGCAGATGATCCAATAGAGTACTCAATTCGTTTGTTAAAGGCATCAGAAATACCCGAGGGAGTTTTAATTAAATCGCTCCCTGAAGAAGACAGTTCGTTAGACGTACCAACCTTGGATCTCCCAAGGAATCCGGGTGAGCTGATAGAAAATATTGAAACCGAACATAAGCTATCCCTATCGGAGAGGACAAGACTGAAAGAATCACTGAGGAATTTTGCTTGCACCAGTCATAAAAATCTTGGTAGAACAACTTTACTCGAACACCGCATAGAATTGGTTGGAGGAACGAATCTGAAAGACTTGCCAATGTATCGGTATGCACCCAAGATGTGGGATAAAATAGAACCAGAAATAGAAAGATGGAAACAGTTAGATGTAATAGAGGAATGCATGGCCGAATATGCGAATCCATTGGTACCCGTAAGAAAAGCCAACGGTAAAATTCGAGTTTGCCTCGATTCACGCCGAATCAATCAAATAACAAAGAAGGACGCATACCCAATGCGTAACATGTCAGAAATTTTTCACCGTTTGCAAAAAGCCAAATATTTCAGCGTGATAGACTTGAAAGACGCGTACTTTCAGATACCACTAAGTGAAAAGTCGAGAGATTATACAGCCTTCCGAACTCCGAAAGGCTTGTTTCGTTTCAAAGTAGTCCCATTTGGATTAAAAAACGCACCGTTCACCATGAACAGGTTAATGAACAGAGCGATCGGATTTGACTTAGAGCCAAAAGTCTTCACGTACTTGGATGACATAATTGTAGCAACTGAAACGCTTGAAGAACATTGCATACTGCTCAAAGAGGTAGCAAACAGATTGCAAAACGCCGGATTAACTATTTCGGTTGAAAAAAGCAGGTTTTGTAGAAAGCAAGTACGTTATTTGGGTTACATTTTAACAGAAAATGGTTTAACTGTGGACAGCGCAAAATTGGAACCCATTCTAAATTATCCACAGCCGAAAACTGTTCGCGAAGTAAGGCGATTACTAGGTTTAATGGGGTTTTATCAAAAATTCATACCTAAATACAGTCATCTTACTGCTCCCATAACCGAGCTGTTGAAAAAAGGGCGTAAATTTAAATGGTCAGTGGAAGCAGAAGAAGGTCTTAACCAGTTAAAATCGGTTTTAACTTCAGCATCGGTACTTGCTAACCCTGATTACTCGAGACCGTTCATAATAGAAACAGACGCATCACAATTAGCAGTTGGAGCTGCGTTGCTACAAGAATTCGAAGAAGGCAAACGTATCATAGGGTATTTTAGCAAAGAAATTAACCAGCACTCAGAGGAAATATTCAGCAACGGAGAAGGAATGTTTAGGTGTGCTGCTGGCAGTAGAAAATTTCAGGCATTATGTAGAGGGGTCAACGTTCAGAGTGATAACTGATGCTAAGAGCATCACCTGGCTGTTCTCAATATCGGCAGCAAACGCTAACTCACGTCTCCTACGATGGGCGCTAAAGCTGCAATCCTACGATTTCGTATTGCAGTACAGGAAAGGAAAGGAAAATGTGCTAGCTGATTGCCTTTCAAGAATAGAAGCAATCGATTCAGTTAGTTACAATTATTCAGAGCTAAAGAAGAACATCAAAGAGCAACCAGAGAAGTACAAAGATTTTATGGTATCAGAGGGCAAGATCTTCAAGTACACGGAGGATTCCAACAAGGTTAGCGACAAGCGCTTCAATTGGAAATATTATCCACCAGAAAAGAAAGGCCTCAGATAATCAGCAATATCCATGATCAAGCTCACCTTGGCTATGACAAAACGTTAAACGCAGTAAAGGAGAAATATTTTTGGCCTAGAATGGCAAAAGAAACAAAGGCCTATTGCAAGGCATGTATACCATGTAAGACATCGAAATGTATAAACGTCAACCCAACACCGCCTATGGGTTCCCAAAAGAAATTCTGTGAATATCCGTGGCAATTCGTTACATTGGATTATGTTGGCCCATTCCCAGCATCAGGTAAGGCACGAAACACCTGTTTATTAGTAGTGACAGACGTGTTCACCAAGTTTATTTTGGTGCAACCATTCCGTCAAGCAACAGCTTCAACATTAGTTCATTTTTTGGAACAAGCTGTGTTTCTATTATTTGGAGTACCAGAGATGATACTGACCGACAACGGATCGCAATTCACCTCAAAGGAATTTGCAGATCTCTTAAGCAACTATGGAGTTAAGCATTGGCTAACACCATCATATCACCCTCAGGTAAATAATACTGAGAGAGTGAATAAAGTAATCACAAGTGCCATCAGAGCCACCATTAAAGGTAGTCACAGAAACTGGTCTGATAAATTACAGGAAATTGCCAATGCTATTCGTACATCAGTACATGAGTCGACTAGATACTCACCATATTTTATAACGTTTGGTAGAAATCAGATCTCTTACGGTGCTGAGTATGAAAGACTACGGAACACCAACTCTCAGAATAGTTCAACATTAACAAACGAAGAAAGAGATAAACTATACAATGATATTAGAAAGAATTTAGCCGAAGCTTATCAAAAGCAATCGAAATACTATAATTTACGTTCGAACAAAAATGCACCAAAGTATTGTGTAGGAGAAAAGGTTCTTAAGAAAAATACAGTGCTCTCAGATAAATCTAAAGATTATTGTGCTAAATTGGGTCAAAAATATGTTGAAGCACATGTAAAACGTGTATTAGGTGACAGCTATGAGCTTGTAGATGAGGATAATAATATATTAGGAATATTTCATGCGAATTTTTTAAAAAAGTTTTAGGTTTATGGGAATCGAGCTATGACATTGTCCTAATTCTGGAAATGTACAAGAGATAAAAAAAATACATCGAAACATTCGATGGTAAATCAACTGCTAAGGTATTTAGGAATGACTAAAATCAAGCTATGACATTGTCCGAACTTTGGAAATGTACAAAAGAGGAGAAAAAAACACGTCGAAAAATTTAGATGGAAAATCAACTGAGAAAATATGTGCAATTAAAAACCAATCATGGTCCATAATTCATTCGCAAGTTCGATGGTTAGCGAAAAGAGCTTAAATACGATTTTAGTAGCTTAATGGAGAAACATAGTTTGCCTAGCCTTAACAGAAAGTTCGAAAATCTACTTATTATACGTTAGTACTTATCTATGTTAGTCGAAGTCTTTGAAAATTACTCACCAGTTCATCTTTGTGGAAGTATAAATCGCTATCGCAACATTTCTCCGCGAATGAGGTTAAATCTAACCATCCAAATCTGTGAGTTCGTTCTTTTCCGTTCTATTTGTTTTATGTTTCGCATTTTCCATGTTAAATTATCGAGACCTAAAATGAAATAAATTTATTATAATAATAAGAGACAAAAACTTACCGAATACTCCCGGGTTAATGCCATCCGTCGTTTTGTGTGGAGTGGCGTCGCGTGTTAGAGCTCGGTTTATGCCGGGATCCCGTTCGTTCGTTCGTTTGATTTTTCCGGTTATGTTTATCGTGTTCGGCGTACGTTCATTCCTTGTCCGTGCTTAAATTAATATTTTATTTTGCCATGAATTGTTCTTCCGGATGGAATTTTCCCACGATGGAAGCTGAAAAAAGAAGAAGGATAATCAATATTTGTACATATAATTAAATAATATCTAATACTCCCCAGTTTCGTCACAGTCCGGAAAAACGTTTTTTTCAACCGCCGGTCCACTCGGTTTCAGGGTTCACTACACTTTGATAGGAAATAATAAGTTGATGTTTTTTTCATTCTCCCTCTCTGTTCCACCGGTCGTACGTCACGATGACAGTGCGATGTTTTTAGGTGAGCAAGTGTCAAATAGCTTGCATGCAAGTTGCTTGCGATCAGTTACTCGTTGGATGCGAAATAGGGTAGGGGAACATAATGTGTCCTAGGCAAATTCAGTGTATCTCGAATTGATACAATTCGCATTGTTGAGTAGAAAAATCTGTGTAGTTATATATTTAGGAGAGTCAGGAGCTAAGTCAGGTATGATGTTCTGATAAATCTTAAGGATCCAGGCACAATCCGTCGTAGTTACAAAGGTGTCAAACAAGTTTTGATAATGTGATTGTCGGCAATTGTGTAGGATTGCGCTACGCGAGTAGAAAAGGTCTGGTTTTAAGTAGTGAGGGTTGCGATAATGTTGAACGTTGTTCGATAACGCGATCATCGGTAGTTATGTAGGTGTGATAAGTTCCGTTTTTAATTCGTTTTCGTTTTTGTTTTTGTTTATTTTGAGGGCCATGAGTATGAAAAAAATAATATTGTTTCAACTGTGGAAGGTTTCCAAATCATTGTGTAGAAAGTTTATATAATGTTATGAAAATTTGATCAGATTCTCTGATCAAATTTTCATAAAACTGGGTGGTGTGATGTAACGCGGTGCGTTTATTTGGACCAATTTTGTATAAATGTAAATATGTAAATACTAGATTTGTAGGTCAAGGTAATGTAAATAGTAGATTATGTGTTTCAAATTAGATTTTCGTTTCCAATTGGATTCTTGTTTTGAGTCGTGTTATTCATTGTACATTTGTAGGGTTTCTTATTGCATGATAGGTGGAAGCTTTTTTATAGCACGCTAGGATGAAAGTTTGTTTTTATGGGAGGCTACATATGCGAAAGAGACGGATATCAAATGAACACCTGAATACAATACAATGGCTAGCCGAACATCATTTCTCGCGTCCGATTCAATTTCTTTGATTCCGTGGTTTCTTGGGCAATGGAGGTTTTAATCCCGGCCATTACGCTAGCGAATCGGCTG
>JASCZW010011453.1:0-32002 GCA_034211315.2 Aedes japonicus
ATACAACACGCACCAGAACCAACAGCCAGTCAGCAGGAAACCATGGCCTGGCAACCGAACATGCACCGTCAGCATAACCCTGGACTTCAGACACCAGCAACCGATGCCACTCGGTAACCAATCAAGCACCATCAGCAGAATTCCTGAACTTCAGACCCGATCAGCCGATGTCACTGTTGTTCCAAATAGGCAGGCACATAAAATAGCATAGTTAGCATAACGTAGGTTATAAATAGGGATTAATATTAATTATTTGGGCAGTTCTTAGTTAGAAGTGATCGATGTAACAGTAGTGATCGTGAAATAAATCTTTTTTATGTTCCAGTGCGACTTGGATTCATAATTGGCGCAGCCGTCCGGAAACGGTTGAAGTGACTAGTGAGTTTACAAACAGTGGTAGTTCAGATTAATAACCTGCACAGGAAGCGGTTCCGCGTCAGCATCGTCGACTTAAGGATTTCATCCGTCGTATCGAATTGAGGACCCCCCGGCTCACAGCACCTGAACAAACAGCAACGTTCAACCGCGAACCACCTAGGACACGACAAGCAAAAACCGTGAGTAGAACCTTTTTTAAAAGTTTTTTAAAAAGTGTTACCCACGTCTGTGACAAACTTTTGTCGCAGTTGAACAAATTTTCGAGTTCTAAGAGAACGGAAATTAATTCCCCCCGCAAATTTAAACCGAGTTTACGAGTTCTAAGAGAACGCAAATTCATTCCCCCCGCAATTTGAAACCACTAATGCGCAAGCGAGTCAAGTGAAACCAGACACAGCGTTAGCTTTGTTTCACTTATAATAGCACCACTTGTTGCATAATAGTGTAGGTCAGGTACAAAGATTCACAAAGTGAACATACCTTATGCCAAAAGCAACCCGCAAAAACAGAGATAATTTTTTTCGCAGGAGAAAATTTTCAGAGAATTCATCAGAAACCTCTGACGACGAAGATAATAACCCATTAAAAATGGAAGAAATTTCGAATCAGCTCGCCCAGATGATGGCAGCTATTACCAGCCTTCAAGCTAAACAGAGTCAGCTTGAACAAATAACCACCGCTCCGGCCGGAGGAAACCCAGTAGCGGTAAATTCCGGATTGGGGACTTTTTCAGAATTCCAGATCCCATCAAATCTTTACAATCTTTTGAAGGCAACAGAAAACAATTGTCTTCATGGCTCAACACAGCGGAAAATACGCTGAACCTCTTTAAAGATAAAATTCCACCGCAATTATATGCGATGTATGTGACAGCAGTCACCAATAAAATTAGTGGAAAGGCAAAAGACATCTTATGTCTAGCCGGCAATCCACAAGATTTTGATAACATAAAAGAAATACTAATCAACGCTCTTGGCGATCGTCAAGAGTTATCTACATATAAGTGCCAGTTATGGCAGAATAAAATGCTGGATAGCATGACTATCCACAAATACTACCGGCTAAAATATTTACCTGCACTTAGTAATTCAGAAAAAGCACCAAAAATGAAAAAAGTGCCACTAAATTATTAAGGCCTGTGCCAACAAATAATGTGTGATCAGCATTAAAAAATTAGGAATGAGCAATAAAAGATGAGAAAGATCTTCGGATAATCTAATTGTGACCGGTAAATCTATCAAATAAAGCAACAGCTATTAGTATATGTGCAATTAAATATGGCAGTATTTCCGCCAAATTATGTAATTTGAGCACTAAACTATTCGCATATGTCTTTTAATTTTGTTGGATTTTCCCATAAAAACAGTAAAATGAGCAATGGATAAATAAATATCCATTGCTCATTTTACTGTTTTTATGGGAAAATCTAACAAAATTAAAGACATATGCGAATAGTTTAGTGCTCAAATTCATAATTTGGCGGAAATACTGCCATATTTAATTGCGCATATACTAATAGCTGTTGCTGTATTGACAGATTACCGGTCACAATTAGATTATCCGAAGATCTTTCTCATCTTTTATTGCTCATTCCTAATTTTTTAATGCTGATCTACATTATTTGTTGGCACAGGCCTAATAATTTAATGGCACTTTTTTCATTTTTTATTGCTCAAATCTCTCTTTTAATTGATGATTAATTATGCTGCCAAATACTACCATCGCACGAAAGAAATCGTGCAAAACATAAAAACCTTAGCGAAGCAAAACGCAAAATATCGCGACAATTGGGAAGCTATTAGCACATTTATCGACGAGGATGCATTAGCCGCATTTATATCCGGACTACGGGGTAATTATTTCGGTCACGCTCAAGCAGCACGGCCCAAAGACATCGTGGATGCATACGCATTCTTATGCAAATTTAAAAGTCAGGAAATCAATGCCAGTAACATGGATGAAATTTCTAAGACAAGGTTTACAAATAATAAAACACAAATCAATAGCAACAACAAAAGCTACGATCCAAAGTCCCAAAAACAACAGATGAAACCAAAGTCAAATCTACCCATCAAACCAGAATTTGATAGAAAAGATTCAGTTGAACCAATGGAAATTGATCCATCCCTTCGCAGCAGATTGAGCTATAATAAAAAACATATAAATAACAATGAAATTTCTAGTGAATTGGAAGACCCAACTTCGAATGAGTCATCCGATGATGAAAACGAAGTAAATTTTTGTCAGGTGGATCAAACGCAAATAGAAACATAAATTTTTTACCATACTTAGTTTCCAACAATGTTAAACTACTTATAGACACTGGTGCCAACAAAAACCTCATTCGGCCTGGAATACTTAAAAAACAAAAAAGACCAAACCTGTTAAAATAAAAAACATAACTGGTACGCATACTATCGAACGGAAAGGAAAATTCAATTTTTTCGGAAATAACATTCCCACCCAGAAGTACTACGAAATCGCCTTTCATAATTTTTTTGAAGGTCTTATAGGGTCAGAATTTTTGTCAGAAACAAATGCCATTATCGATTATAAAACAGAAAGAATAAACATAAGTGGAAATATTTTGCCATTTCAAAAATACTATCCCTCGAAAAAAACATTCAATCATATTGTTACGATTTCAACTGAAAACAATGGTGATTGGTATGTCCCAAACTTTACAAAATTAAGTAATGATTTAATGATATCACCTGGACTTTACAAATCAGAAAATTGTAAATCAACAATCCTCATTGAAAGCAACAGTAAAGAAATTCCAAAAAACATTCCGAAACTTGCTCTTAAAGTTAACAATTTCGAAACAATCTCTCCGATTCCTATAAAGAAACATAAATCCTTAGACATCGAAAAATTAATACGCACAGAACACTTATCAGAGCATGAAAAATCAATGTTAATCGACGTCATTTTAAAACATCAGGACACTCTGCTGAGAACTGGCGAAAAACTCACAGCAACTACAGCTGTTAAACATAGAATAAAAACTAAAAATGATCAGCCCATCTATACAAAAACATACAGGTATCCCCAACATTTCAAAAAGGATGTCGACGAGCAAATTCAGAAATGCTTGAATGTGGCATTATCAGAAATTCTCTGAGCCCCTATTCATCTCCTGTATGGGTCGTCCCAAAAAAGTCTGACGCATCAGGTAAAAAGAAAGTCAGGGTTGTCATCGATTACCGTAAACTTAATGAGAAAACGGTTGACGACAAACACCCTATACCACAAATAGAGGAAATATTAGATAGCCTCGGAAAATCCGTGTATTTCACAACATTAGATTTGAAATCCGGCTTTCATCAAATAGAAATGTGTGAAAAGGACATGGAAAAAACAGCTTTTTCTACCGGACAAGGGCACTTTGAGTTTACAAGAATGCCCTTTGGCCTAAAAAACGCACCAGCTACTTTCCAGCGTGCGATGAACAGCATTTTAGCCGAATACATCGGAATAATTTGCTTTGTATATTTGGATGATATTATTATAATTGGTTATAATTTAAAAAATCATCTAGAAAATGTGTCGAAAATATTAAAACGTCTCTCAGACTTCAATCTTAAGATCCAATTAGATAAGTGCGAGTTTATGAGGACAGAGACGGAATTCTTGGGGCACGTGATAACTCCACAAGGAATAAAAACAAACCCAGATAAAATAAAAAAATCTTAGAGTGGGAACTACCTAAAACCAAGAAACAGATAAAACAATTTCTAGGCCTCACCGGTTATTACAGAAGATTCATAAAAGATTATTCTAAAGTAACCAAACCACTAACAAAATTTTTTGAAGAAAGAGGCAGAGGTAAATATAAATGATCAGAATTTTAAAGATGCATTCTCTAAGTTGAAAAACATCATAGCATCTGATCAGGTACTAGCATATCCTGATTTCGAATTGCCATTTATTCTTACAACTGATGCGAGTAACTACGCTCTCGGCGCGGTATTATCGCAAAAACAAGATGGTATTGAACGCCCCATAGCATTCGCCAGTCAGACGCTTAACAATACAGAAAATAATTATTGCACAACAGAAAAAGAAGCGTTAGCAATAATGTAGTCAATCAATAAATTTAGACCGTATCTCGTCGGTAACAAATTTACTCTTGTAACAGATCATAAACCTCTTTGCTACATAAAAACCTCTAAGAAAAATTTGAAACTAATTAACTGGAGCTTGGAGTTGGAAAACTACGATTACGATGTTGTTTACAAAGCCGGAAAGACGAATGTCGTAGCAGACGCTCTTAGCCGAAAAATAGATGCAAATTCGAACGAAGCAGACGACGAGTCTGAAAATTCCATGTACTCTTCTAGAACATCTGATGATTTTTTTATTCATTTCACAGAAAAACCCATTAACAGCTATCGCAATCAAATAATCTTTAGACAAACAACTTTTAACAGCGTAATCACAGAAAAATCCATTCCCCAACTTCAATCGAACTATTATTTGCTCAACATCTTTCAGCCCAGAAGATATTACTTCATTCATTAAAGAATACAGCTCAGGAACACAAACCGCTATTCTTGCACCTGAACATTTATTTCAAATAATCCAAGAAGTACACAGAGAACATTTTTCAATATCAAACTCACATTTCGTTATAACCCAAAACATGGTCGAAGACGTAACCTCAGAAAACAGACAAGATATAATAGTGCGTACTGAACACGAACGTGCTCACAGGGGTATATCAGAAATGGAAAAACAAATAAAAAGATCCTATTTTTTCCCTAAAATGACAAAGAAAATCAGGCAAATAGTTAATTCTTGTTCCATCTGTGCTAAGCACAAATATGAACGTAAACCATATAACATTAAGTTATCACCTAGACCAGTTGAAACCGCACCATTTCACAGAGTTCACATAGATATTTTTGGAATAGACAAACAAAATTATTTATCACTTATATGCGCATTCTCAAAACATTTGCAAATGATAGAAATTCCATCTCGGAACCTAATAGATATACAAAAAGCCCTTTCTCAATACATTGGAATATTTGGAGCACCTAAAAAATAATTTGTGATCACGAAGCAGCTTTCACAAGCCTGCAGTTAAAAATGTTCCTAGCTAATTTGGGAACTGAAATAGAGTTTGCCTCATCTTCCGAGTCAAACGGACAGATTGAGAAAACACACAGCACTATCATAGAACTATTCAATACTAATAAGCATAAGTTTGAAGGACAAAGCTCATCAGAAATTATTGCCATAGCAACATCGCTTTATAATGATTCAGTGCATTCGTCCACATCATTCACACCAAATGAAATTGTGTTCAATCAACGAAATATTGTGAATCCAAATCAAATTGCAGAGGAAGCAAAAGATGTGTATGCAAAAGTCTTAAATCAACTAAAAAAGTCTGCAACTACAATGACTAAAAATAATTCTATGAAAGAAGACCCTCCAACTTTTATCGAAAACACAGACATTCAAATAAAGAAAAACACTAGAAAAAATTAGATCCTAGATTTTCAGAGGCAAAATGTCTGAAAGACAATAAGTATTCAGTGGTTATTAACAGAAACGTTAAAAGGAATAAAAATAAACTGAAACGTACAAGGAAACCATAATAACATGACTTTTTTTTTCTTTTTGTAGGTTCAAGTCAGAAGCCATCAACCCTTTGGAACATCTAATCACTCAATCTTCAAATTTCAGCCGAAATCACAATAACCAAAATAACTAACAGTCAACTTATTTTCTAATTTCAGTTCAACAAGAGACGAAGACGGAAGAAAACGAAAAAACTTTACTTTAAAAACATTTAGTTACACAACTGCCCATTAGAAATGATAAGAATACCTATAGTCATAATTATATTTGTCGGAATCCTTAGATTAAATTGTCAAAACATAGAAATCACAAATTTAAACACACATCCAATTTTAACATTGAAAACAAAATCATGCAAAATACAAACAGGAAATTTTCATATTATCCATCCAATCAACATAACTAATCTTGAATTAACCATCAATTCTTTGACCAATCTAGCATACAGAAAGATCAATAATCATCTATCAGAAATAGTGAAACTAAAAATTAAACTCTTATATTCTAATTTTATTCAACTTAAACCACAAAAACGAATAGTTAGGAGCCTCGACCTAATAGGAACGACATGGAAATGGATCAGCGGGAGCCCAGATGCAGAGGATCTACACATCATAAACTCTACCATGAACGAACTAATCGACAGCAATAACCAGCAATTGAAAATTAATGAACAGCTCGGAAACAGATTGGCATCATTATCAAACACAATAAACAAGGTAATTGAGAGTAAACATGAGAACCAGATCATTTTAAACGAGATAGAAACTATTACCACTATCATGAATATTGACCTTATGAACAACATTTTGGAAGAAATCCAGGACGCGATACTATGGACGAAAGTCTCTATAGCAAACAATAAGTTTCTTACAGCACACGAGATAAACACAATTAAAACATTATTAGAAGATCAAGGAGTATATACAGACCTACCAGACGAAGCACTCAGCCTAGTCCAACCAAAAATTGCAGTCAACGGAGAAACTCTACTTTATATTTTAAGAGTACCGGAACTCGAGAAGGACGAGTCAACAATATTCCAAATTCACCCACTCAACAACAACAATTCAATGATAAAACATTATCCAAGAAACCTGATCAAGAGCGGAAATAGCCTATTCACCACAAACAAACCAGATGAATACGTTCAACACATCAGTTACATCCGTAAGTACTCTGACAGTTGCATATCCAAGTTAATATTGGGCACGAAAAGCTTCTGTACTACCATACGAGAAAACAAAACTGAAGCACAACTTATAACAGATAACCTCTTACTAATCAATAATGCGAAATCAGATCTTTTGAAATCTGATTGTAGCCCTGACTAACAGAGTACTGAAAGGTAACTTTTTAATATCATTCTCAAACTGTACTTTGAGTTTTGGAAATCAGCAATTCGTATCTCTTAGCCACACCGTTCAGCCATCCATCTTTCAAGGAGCCATGCACAACCTTGCAATACATTATCACCAGGAGGAAGACGATTTGAACTACGTCAGCAATAGATCTATAATTAACCGAAAGATGATCGACCACGTGTACCTGAAACAATTCACCCACCACCTATGGAACTGGAGCTTATTAGGAGGAATAACGCTCTCAACAACCCTAACTATAACATTAGCCATCTTTGCTCTCTTACATTACAGACAAACTGTTCGTTACTTCATTGCAAAACTCACCAAGAAAGAATTCATACAGAACCCCAGAGAAGACGCGTGAGGCCACGCTTTTTACCCCGGAGGAGTTATGATACAACACGCACCAGAACCAACAGCCAGTCAGCAGGAAACCATGGCCTGGCAACCGAACATGCACCGTCAGCATAACCCTGGACTTCAGACACCAGCAACCGATGCCACTCGGTAACCAATCAAGCACCATCAGCAGAATTCCTGAACTTCAGACCCGATCAGCCGATGTCACTGTTGTTCCAAATAGGCAGGCACATAAAATAGCATAGTTAGCATAACGTAGGTTATAAATAGGGATTAATATTAATTATTTGGGCAGTTCTTAGTTAGAAGTGATCGATGTAACAGTAGTGATCGTGAAATAAATCTTTTTTTTATGTTCCAGTGCGACTTGGATTCATAATTATATAGCTTATTCAGTCCGTTGAATGATTTTTGGGTATTTTAAAGAATTACACAGTCTTCTTCTTGTACGCATTAGCAAATACGAACACCACTTTATGAATATTGATGTATATGATAGAAAACGAACGATCAAAAGAACATGAATAGAAACAGTCACTTTTGTTCTGTGAAATGGCGTCGCATCAAGAACTCGTGCGCGAACTAATTTTGCACAAAGTTTTTAAAATTTGTGTATGCTGCAAAACGATGATGCTTAGTTGTTGAATTTCGCAAATCCGTCAGTTACTAAAGTGCTAAAAACCTTTCGGCAGCGCCTGACGTTAAAGTGAAAGGTAGGTTCCGGAAGGAATCATGATATCCGATTCGTAGCGTAGAGGAAGGCAACGGTAACAGAATTTGAAAGAACGAACATCTCAGTCTAAGATGTGGCCAAAAATGTGAAAATTTCTCAATCGTTCATCCCTAAAGTGAAAAAAAGTGCGGGTCTGAAGTGCTTCAAAGTAGGTGTTGCTCCGAATCATAACCATACCCGAGCAGGAGACAACAACTTATGAATACCTAATTTTGATCTTGATAACTGGCCTTGGTATTGAAGAGCTCAGATTAAGAGGTAAAATACCTAAGCAAAATACCTAAGAATTGCAAGCAAAATATCTCTCGAATAACAAAACTTGTTATTTCGGATACCTGAGAATACCTGAGAGGTACTATTTTGGTATTGTCTTACCTCTATCTGGTATTCGCATAACATTGTGGGAACAACTTCATGGTATTATCCCCAGGTATTCAGCCTCTTAACCTGAGTTGTTAAATACCAAGGCCAGTTATTAAGTTATTCGGTTCTGCTCGGGTAAGCATAACAACCCAAGCAGAACCGAATAACTTGATAACCGGCCTTGGTATATATGAGCTCAGATTAAGAGGTAAAATACCTGAGGATAATACCATAAAATTGTTCCCATAATGTTATCCAAATACCAAATTGAGGTAAGACAATACCAAAATAGTACCTATCAGGTATTCCCAGGTATACAAAATAACAAGTTTTGGTATTCGAAAGATATTTTGCTTGCAATTCTTAGGTATTTTGCTTAGGTATTTTACCTCTTAATCTGAGCTCTTTAATACCAAGGCCAGTTATCAAGATCAAAATTAGGTATTCATGAGTTGTTGTCTCCTGCTCGGGAAGAGCGCCAAATCGCGAGCGCCGAAACTATATGAAACCATGTCGAAGGAGTACGACTGCATAATGATGAACGACGAAACATATTGCAAAGCTGATTTGAAGCAAACTTTGGGACTAGAGTTTTATAGATCAGTTCAAATAAGAAATGTTGCTGAACATTTTAAGCAAAAAATACTGTCAAAGTTTCAACAGAAATTTCTCGCAAGGCGCAATATTTGGATGCGGTATCAGAAGCTACATTTTCATCACGATTGACACCATAAATGGAAAAATTAACGTTGAAGAAAGCCTTAATAAACGAATGTTACCAATCATTTGGAAAAATAACGGTTTAGTACTGTTCTGGCCTGATCTTGTCATTATAGAAAGCTGGCTCAGAGGTAGATTACAAATAATGTAAATATTGTCCCGAATATTTACAGTCAGTTGTAACTGGCAAAAGGCTGCAAAATTAGTGTCAGATGACACTATTCAAAAACTCATGGAAGGTGTCAAACAAAAGGTACCAAAAGGTGGATACAAATCATCCAATCAACTTAACAATATGTTGCGTTTTTGTATATTAATAAACTATTGAATAAACGGTAAACTGTTGATTTTCCCATATGATAATTTTCCTTTTCCTTTTGATAACACTACTTTTCATTAACTACTTTTTGCTGTGCACATTCTTTAACCTTATTAATGCATAAGATGCTTGGTTGTATAGCAATTGCATCACCTCACGGTGCCAAATAACAAATAGCCTCAAACTATCACTTTCTATCTTTTTCTAACGGTAGATAAAAATTTCTATTCGTTAATTCTTTATAGGATAGCAATTGGACCAAAATATTCAAACTCTTTCAGACTGCCGTTGAAAAATGAATAATACTGTTTAGTATTTTAAATAGAAGGAATACAATTGTAATACTCCTCATTGTAAGCCACAATTGAATTAATTAAGAAAACGGAACTAGAAAGTTGAGAATACAATAAACGAGAAAATAATGTCAACTTCGGAAAACAAAAACCCATCAGCTAAAAATGTTCACAAATAAATTGATAATTACCTCGGGTGTGGTTCGAAAAAGACATTCAACGATCGCACACCCTCCATTCGGGAATGATTAACGAACGATTCGAAAAGTAGCCCTCCGGCGCAGGTTGATTTGTCTTCCAATTGCCCCACGGGAACTACCATGTACGTCCGTTGTTGGTTGTTCTGTTTTCGTTTTCTGGGTTAAGTTCAGTCAACACCAGCAATTACCGCTAGGTTTTGACCCGACGCACCGCCGTAGGCTGAACAGATCGAGTTTGGCAAATGTGTTTCTCTGATGTTTTGTTTTATTATTATTGCTGTTGATGTTTTAGAAGATCCGCTTTTTATAATGATAGTGATATTCACTAGACAATCAACGAGATAGAGAAAGCAAAGAAATGGTGCAATGCAGATCCGAGTTTGGATTAGGGAACCTCTGTAAGTTTGCTTTGGGGAGAAGGCTAATTACACGTCTAATTAGTAACTGCATAGGTCTAGGTTTAACCGCTTACGAAAGTCCGGTCATTAGCGTGCAAATTGGGTTTGGACATGGTAACGGTTTTAGTTTTGTGGATTGTTTCTACAGCAAAGAGTTGCTAAGCTGCTTTCAGACAATCAAGATAAGAGATCCAGGGGAGAATGGGTAAACGTGTTGATGCAGTCACTTTAGCGTAAGTATCGGTTTGAACTTAAACCATCGCAAACGAACGTGCTCAAGATCTTTTTCGACGAGTGTTATGCAGTGGTTGCAATGAACTGTAGATCGTGTCAAAGAGCAAATGAAAGAAATTTTCGAAACTCTTTCACGGGAGAATGAAGTGTTTTGAAAGATCAACAGTATATTTAGTTGATTTGAGATCGGTTATGTAAGTCACGAAATACAGATCTCAATTTATGCAATCTAATAACAGAATTTTACTTCCTCTCGGAAATATTCATGCGATTTATGTTTATCCAAAAGGTCATTGTGCCCACCGATTTTCACCATTCCATTTCAGTGCATGAAAAATCATACATTTTCCTTTCGGGGCTAAATATAACTCTCATCCCGTCGCGCGTTGCCCAGAGTTGCAAGAGCATCTGCGCTGGATGTGAATAAACTCTTTATTATAAACAGAAACGCAAGAAAGATACGCATTTTCAAAACGGCAGCATGTTCATTCCCCTTGGCTTCTTGCTTCGCCCCCTACTGTCTCCAGCAAAAGGCATCCATCCGTGCACATGCATGCACAGATTTAATGCGCCGACCACGCACCAGCCCATCACCATCGCAGCATCCGCAGGTCGCCATTGCGCTTTTTCGTGGTCGCCATTAATATTGTAGCGAAGAAGCCGAGATGCGGGTGCCGAAAAGTGGAGGAACTTGTGGTGGCGGTCCAACCTCGGGAGGAAAGGGTTATCAAAAAAGTCTAATTAATGTGAAACAGGCAGACAAGGTCCAAAACGAGTTTCTTGATTATTAAATTTTCATGATTTCTCCCGAAGTTTCGTTATAGAAATGGATGCTTATTGGAGTTATAATCGGAGGGATAATGTGATTTAGTGCGTTCCTTGCATCCTCCATCCACGCGAAAGAACCATCGTGTCATTAAGCAGCTCCTTTCAATGTGACAACCATGCCACGAGATCACTTCCTGTGTTTATTTCTACTGTTAAAACTGTCTACAACTCCAAACAAATCGCCTATCAGTGCTGTAGGATTCCTAATAATCAAATAGCATGTTCACTGTATGTTTTTCATTCCATTTCAGCCAGCTTCCATTTGGGCACAGTTTAGTACGATTTATAGTTGCAGATGATAGTCATGGAGACGATGCATAACCGAAAACGACACTAACCTCTAACATAAACGATCATGAGCAACCAACTATCACCAATCTGAGCGGCTCCATATTTGCTTTCAACCAGATCTCCCGTCACCGGTAAGGGATCATAAGTTTCAGCGTCTGTTATTTTTGCTGCTGCTATACTGCACCTCGAAAATCGGCCTCAACTGTGCGCTAGAAAGGGGTTAATAACACTTGAAAGTAAACATAAAACCATCACCATCGCAATCACAGTTTAAGTCAGCGCAGTGCGGCTCCCTAAAAGCAAAAAAAAAAGGGAAAATGATACGTTCAAGTGCACGTGGACTGCACACTGGCGTTAGTTGGTTCCATTACTTCTGGCAAGGTTTCAAATGGAGAATTCGTTATTGATGTCAACAGGAACAAAGTACAGGGTGAATGTCGAGTCATCATAATTAGTTTGAATAGTTGTATAATTTGAATGCTGGATTGAAGCAAGGATCACATTTTGCAATGGTAAATACAGTGTTGTCTTGATTTTATTTAAAAGGCTTACAAAATATGGACGCTAGTCAAACCGAGACATAATTTTCAATATTTTTCTATAACAAATACTACCAATAAAGAATGCAGGAATGAAATTATTTATAACATCATATGAATTTCAACCATTCACGATTGTACAAACGGTAAATACATTTATTAGTAACTAAACAGCATCTCTACTGTCGTTTAAAATCGGCCATCAAAATTGATGTTCCTTTTTTTATTTTTTTCTAAAACAAACCATAAACACAATGTGTGGCCCAACGTCGTCCTAGTTGAGGATTTAAACCGATAATTAACATGTTACCGTGCACCTTGAAAGGTCCGACAAAAAAACCGGTCACCAATCACGACCAATACTTTCCCAGACCTGGCTGTAAACACACTGTCTGGTGTCCGGAAGCCATCGTACGAGTGATGAATTTTGCGAGAGGCTGGTAAGTCAAGCCAAAAGATGGTCAAAGAATTAGGAATGTCGCATTGACAGATCAGGAGTATTTGGAAACACGACAAAAAATAACGGCTGCATGGCTTGACTGAAAAGCAGAAGATTGCAGGAGTCGAAAGATGTCGGAAGCTGCTCAAGACATTCCTTGTGATATACTAACTATTCAAAGAACTGAGAATGTTTCAAGGGTGATGATATGGGGCTGTTTTTCCAAACCGTTGAAGGTGTTAAAATCAGTAGTAAATATGGTATCAATAATGTTTTTAAGAACCATTTCCTTCTCTTCATCAAAAAACACTACCAAAATGCACAATACTGCTTCCAACAAGGAGAACCAGGAGAAAGCTACACATGCTTAGTGTGAGGACAATGTTTTGAATTTTATTTCATCGAAAAAATTGACTGCCTTTTCGCCTGAATTGATTCCTCTCGACTTCTATGCCAGAGGCAGGCATGTAGGAAACTAGAGACTACCAATCGACTAACCTTGGAAACTTTTAAGAAACGCTAGCGGCTGGCAAGAAAGGAGAAAGATTTGAACTGAACTAACAGATAGCAACTAAAATTTTGTAATTTCCTTCTCAAACTGTCAAAAAATACAAACATACTGGTAAAAACTGATTTATTGAAATTAAAGATACATTGCCCGTTGTTGGAAAAACAAGTGAACATTTGAAAACAGTCCGTAATTTGCTGTTCGGCGATGCTTCCGTTTGATGTCTAAACAGGAGTGTTGTACGGCCTTAATGTCAACTTTTCAAGTATATCATTTGATCAACCAACCAACTGTTTGCAGTTCGTGGCTCTCCAGTTACTTGTGTACACAAAAGAACTCGAAAAACCCTAAGAATTCTTCGATTGGGCAACACTGAGGCAGGTGGGATCGAATGGTGTTCGTGTTTTTTAGAGTATAGTGATGGTACTTTATCTGGCCAAAATATTTACGTATTGTCCATTTGTATGATGTTTATTGTAGAAACGAGATCAAAATTTTCATCAAACATTTGATCTGGTACACATCTTGATTGGTAGCCAATCCAGAGAACTTATAGCTTATAGTACAATAGCTGAGAAATATCTCTCTCGAGATTGGCTGCGATAGTAGCAGATACGTCCTTTCGTCTATCAACATGCAAACTTGTACCAGTGTCGTGTACTAATACTCGTTAGATGGTCGAGTATTAGTACACGACACTGAATAAGTCTGCACTTTGTAGACGAAAGACGCATATTTGTCAAGATAAGCAATTAAAGTAGTTGTAATTAAATGGAAAATAGTAATCTTTCTTCCCATTTTCTAGTTAAAGGTATTCCATTAAACAGTTAAACACACTTTCTTGAATTATATTTTATGCTTATAGATGCAGAAAAACTCACCATGAAATAATTGGGACCTGAAATTCATGAAAGCTTTTCAATTTAATGTCTACATTCTTCAGGAACAGGACAGGAATTCCCACTCAACCTGTAAAGGGCTGCTGCTTCGAAACGGTTCAAGTCAGTACCTTATAAGATGTGTATCGAAAATAAGCTATCCACAAGCTTTCTTTCAAATTATGTTGAAAACCGATATTTTATTCATACAAAAATTGATCCTTTATTGTACGAGGTTAAACTTGGAACATAATGAAGACCGGATGAAATTTAAGTTATTCCTTCACGAATTTTCGAACTTTTGGATCGAATGCTCTTCATCAAGTTCCGGACAAGTGTTGCATCGCATTTTTCTGGACGCTTGAGCCCAAATTTTTTGAACTCGTGCATGTTCCCAGCTGCCTTACAAGTCTTCTTGAAGACCCTCTTCACGATTGCCCAGTACCGTTCGATGGGTCGAAGCTGAGGGCAATTTGGTGGATTGATATTTTTCTCAACGAAATCTATACCTCTTTTCCGCAAGCCAATTAAGTGGTTTAGGCATAGTGAGCCGACGCTAAATCCGGCCAAAACAGTGGAGGTGTACTATGCTTCTTATATAAAGGCAACAATCTCTTCTGGAGACACTCAGATCGATAGATTTCCGCATTTATAGTTCCGGTAGTGTAAAAAATGGTTGACTTCAAACCACAGGAACATATTGCTTGCCATACCAGTACCCTTCGACCGAATTTCTCCACTTGAATCGACCTGTCCGCATCGCTCACATCCTCCCAACGACGGGAGTAAAGTATTGTGGACCTGTAAGGGTTTTTGAGTCCTCCTTTACATAGATCTCATCGTCCATCAAAACGCATGCATCCGGACGCTGCAAAGACGCGAATACAATTTCCGGCCCTTGTTGCTGCTCGCTTCTTCTGTTCTGCACTTTGTTTCGAGATTTTCTGCTTCTTGTAGGTCTTCAGGTGGTTTCGCCTCTTGATACGCTGGATCATTCTGACACTCGTTCCTGCTTTTTTGGCCAAATCACTTATTGACATTGATTTGTTTTTCATGATTAGAGATACCACTTTCTGCTCCAGTTTCGGGTTGGAAGAACCGGGTTTTCTGCCTGTTCCTGGTAGCTCATCCAAAGAATAGTGTTCCTCAAACTTATTAATGATGGTTTTAACACTCGCATGATGAATTCCAAACCGTTTCGCCACTTTTCGCATAGTAATACCCTTCTCACTTAGCCATGTGTCCAGAACCTAAATTTTCACTTCCTTTTCAATACGCGACATTTTGAAAACGCAGAATTTGAACCGCACAAACAAGTAAACAAAAGAAAGCTGACAGTCAAACGCACAGCATGCAGTGTTCAGAGTATAAAAAACCATCACAAATACATGCGTACAACGCAAATGTATGTGGATAGCTTATATTCGATACACTCCTTATCACAATCCCTTTAACGATCAGCATGGGGTCATGGCTGGTGCTGATGTTGCCTCATATTATATCAGCAGTTTTTGCACATTGATGTGCATGTAGATGATCCCAAACAAGATCAGTTTGTGTTCTGTGTTTCCAGCAGCCAATGAAACTATACCAATGTGAATTTCACCTACCAGAGTTATGTGCGCCATTGATTCAAAGAGCTGTACGCCATGCTACACCGGCTGAACAATTATATCTTTCAGCTTAAGACATACTCTGCTCGCGATGAGCTCGTTAGTTAGCGATAGATAAATCTTTTGATTAATCAAAGGAAAAGGTTGTCTTTTCTTTGAACCGAATTAGAACCCTTCTTGTATGTTTGTTTGGCCATTGAGCTCTAATTGAACCTTCCTACCCAACACACTTCAATGCTGAATAGTTGTATGTTCAAACCAATTTGGAGAAATTGTTCAGCTTATTCTTCTAAAAAACTGAAAATGACCAACGACTTTGACTCGCTCTAAAGATTACAATCGCCGGACCTCGATGTCTTGGAACAAGTAAACCACTATTGGTATAAATCGATCCGAAATCTCAAGCGTTTTTTTAAATCGGTCCAAATCGACTTAAAGCGGTCCAAATCAGTTTTCCAGCACTATTTAAAATTACCTTGTTTTCCCAATGAAAAACCATTATCATACTTTGTGAGTGGCCCATATAGCATCCTTACTGTTGGTGTTGGTATATTTTGGTTCAAATGGGAAATCAGTATTAATATCTAAATGTTCCACTAAACAGCTTATCGTTTACCAAAATGAACCCATGGTCACCCTGCCCTGAATTGGTTCCAGTTGGGCATAAAACGGGCACTTTCAGAACCTCATGTACTGGTACCGTTTAACGGCTTCAATTTCATGGTTTTTCACATATAAGTCATTGAAAATCAATTCAGGGGCCAGCAGGAGGATTTGGCAACTTCCTGATACTCTGGTCTCAGATCCGTCCAGGTAAATTCATATACTAGTACCGTTCGACGGCTCAAATTATGTGATTTTTCACCAAAACTACATCATGCCATCGACGAACAAGGGGATTTGGCTCTTCCAGATACTATGGAACCGGAGCTGGTAGGGCTCTAATTGGACATTTCTGTACCATGTACTGGTGCGTCCGATAGCTCAAAAATCTTTGATTATTCACTCAAAAGTTCATGAGCATTAGGGTAAGGGGATGTAATGATTTAGCCTAGCTCCTTCATTCGGCCTATGTACCAATTGTGTCATTAATTTAGCGATAATCAACAAAATCACGTTGCTATTACGATGACCGATGATATCCAAAGCAATTGAGACAATATTAATCAAGCTATAGTTGTTCCCTTTCGCGAAATTTTCGATTTCTTGCACTTTTGGGGCATCATGATTTCACCGGTTAAGCTGAACAGATGATCTACCTATCTTTAAGTGATCTAAATTTGGCTTAATTGAGTCGATAAAGCAAGCAATACAGTCTGGATGTGCAGAAAATAGTTACACGTTACAAACTAACTGTTCACATTGCTGAAATAACAATGATTTTACGAGAAAATCATAGACCCAATGTTGGAGACATATGTTTTTGTATGTTCCCAACTATGGCCTGTTGTATCAATAACGTACCAAAAAGGAAGTTATTGGAAAATTTCAAGTAGAAATGCATGAGTTTGTGGTTGTTTCTATTCAAGTGCCTCATCTTTACACAAACCGAAGGAACGAAATCATTGTATAGTGAATTATAATGTTTTCATTATTGAATGGCTAATAAATCATACATGAACACCACTTAAGTGTTTCGAGGTAGTTTTACCTGAGTTTGTTTTGTAGAATGTAGTAATAAGTAAATGAAATACAGCTAGCAATGCCTTAACTCATATAACTAGAAAAAAAACTGTACAAAGACTGCATTTAGTAATAAATCCATCGAATGGGACGAAGTTGCATCCATGAATAGACCCAATTTGGTGCCAATAGACCGACATTAAATCCATATCCTTCGAATGTTTCTGACTTTATAACAAGAGTTGTGTAACTTTTCGTGATACATTCTACCAAATGTCTTATCAAACTTATTTTTGCAAGTGTTTTACTAGTTGAATCTCACCTACAGCTTAAAAACTTTATGAGTTATAATAAAAAATGTAATCGATGGTTGCATAATAGGCTGAGTCAAGGGACACATACCCTATATCATATGAAATTACACGAATTTCATGATTTTTCGCCCAAAGGTGCAAAGCTAAGGGATTTGATTCCAGATACTTTGGTACCGGTTCCGATAGCACCCAAAATCGACCCTCTCAGAACTTCAAGTATTCATACCATTCAAGGTCCATTTCTGGTTCTTTTGATTTTTCGCCCAAAAATGTACTCACTTAGATTTTTTACAGAAATTTTTAAAATTTTACCGAATTTTGAACACTTTAAATTTCACTGGATTCGGTAGAATTTTACAGATTTGTAAACAGGCATCGTGTCTTTCCTCAACAAGGGGACTTGATCAGTATCGGTTCCTGATGGACTAGGACTAGAATCGGTTCCAGCTCTGTCCAAAACGGACATTTTCAAAACTTCAAATACTGATACCGATCGGCGGCTTAAAATTCACGGTTTTCACCAATAGCTTCACAAACATTATGCCATGGGCCAACAAGAATATTTGGCTACTTTTTCACACATAGATTTTGTTACAGAAATCTGTAAAATTTAATCGATTTGAATCAATCTCATTTGAATTTGAACAAAAATGGAATTCTTCATGTAGAAAACTTTGTTGGTTCAGTACCACTGTACACATGCCCTTTTCGCACAATTTTCCTAAGACATCTGCTATATTTCAAACCTGCCGCACACTAGCGGAACTATCAAACTTTCTTCATATCTTTATTCGAGCAAAAACATTAATAACTCGGTGCCTCACGGTGATGCGCGAACGTCTCCTTCTACATCATAATCGTTGACTCACGTGAATATATAGCATAGCAATTAATGTATTCATAAAGCCAATACTGTTATCAAAGCCTTGTTTTTTATTTTGAGAATAAATAATCGCACTTCGAGTTCCAATTGACCAGTAGTCGAAGCAAAGTGTGTAGCATCGCCTTTACTTTGATTTTAAGATTAGCACTTCAGTTATCAAAATGTCGTCGCATCACGCATCAAAATTTTGCACGTAATCCAAACTACTCTCACGGAAAGTTGGCGAAATTGTTGAATGTGGCTTTACCAACGTATTAAAAGTGTTCAATGAACGTTTGTCGACAGCCAGAAAACTGGATCGGGGGGAAATCGAAAGCCGGAGGCCACAGCGACGACAAAAAGAGTTGCCCGCTGTTTCGAGCGGAACCCCAACCTCTCCGTCCGAGATGCCGCACAGAAGCTGGGAGTGGCGTCTCTAACCGTGAATAGTGCTAAAAGACGAGCTGGACTGTCGACTTACAAGAAAGTGGTGAATCCAAATCACGACGATAAACAAAACACGTCGGCCAGAGCACGATCGCGAAAGTTGTACACGACGATGCTTACGAAGTTTGATTGCGTGGTACAGGACGATGAAACTTACGTCAAGGCAGACTTAAAACAGCTTTCCGATGGAGCAGGCCATCTGTACCCGTGGCTTGAAGAGCAACGTTTACATTGCGACCGGAACCGTCAACCAGGAAATTTATCTGAGCGTGTGCCTACAAAAACGTCTACTGCCTTTCCTGAAGCGACACAATTGTTCCGTTCTATTTTGGCCGGATTTGGCATCTTGCCATTATGGAAAAAAAATCCATGGAGTGGTATGCTGCCAACAACGTTCAAGTGGTGTCCAAGGACCCAAGAACCCTCCCAACACTCCAAAACCTCCTCCCAACCGAATGATATTGGACCATCGTCAAGCGGAACCTTAAGAAGACTCAAAAAGCTGTTGTGAGCGAGAAACAGTTCAAGGCAAACGGGCTTTCTGCGACGAATAAAGTGGACAAAGAGACGGTACAAAATCTTATGGCAGGTGTTAAACGAAAGACACGGCAATTCGCATTCAGTTGGGGTTGTTGTTGTTAAATATTTATTTTCGACCTTTTAACCGTAAGGGTGTTATCAGGTCGTTAACGCATTCGGTAAAAAGGAAGCTTAGCTGAATATTTCTCCTATATTCTGTATAAACTGAACTTGAAAAAAAAAAACAGAATTTGACTTATTAATAAAACTTTGATCGACTCACACGCATTACTGTTTGGCCAAATTTTAATCGAAACACCCTTTAATCTGAAGTACGAGAAAATCTACAACAAACATTTTTCTGTGCTGTTAATTTAAGATCACGCTAAAATTTCTATTTGGCATGACGGGGGTAAATGTGTTACATCTAAGTCGTCATAAATTTATATGTTTCGTGCGAACTGTGTACTGCCTGTAACCGCATATCAGTCCCATATTGAAAAACAGCAAACCGAGAAAACGATCATTCAATTTAGGAAAGCATTTTTCTAGATTTAGCCTGTTTGGCGTACTTTTTCACTCTTTATTTTGGTAGTTTGTATGTTATAGTATACATTGTTTACTGTACAATCAAAACAAAATAAAAAAATGTGTTTTTGAGGAAAAAAACGCATTGGGACAAAATATGCAGTTACTTTGTTCATCAAGCATAAATGTAACCGCATACCAGTCCCATTCTGTTTGTTCAACAATATAGCTCTGATGCGGTATGCTTTGTCATGGGGTTCGTTCAAATATTACGTAAGACATTTTCCGACCATTTTAATTCTCCCTTCACCATGTAGTACATTCATAAGATACATATGATCAACACTCCTCCCTTTCCATGTAACGTGGCCAAAAATGTAGAATTATAAATTTTGAACATAAAAAGACGCGAAACCTGCTCCCGTTTTTCAGCGTATTATGTAATATTTGACCGACTGGAACGAGTTGAAAATTGCTGTTCTAAGCTTGTGTTTCACGGAGATTTCACATTTCTTTACGAAATCAAAATGTCCTAGAGCTAATCAAGAGTTACTTTGGTGATATTGATGAAAGTTCTGTCGACGAAGATTGTGGATTTGATGCAATGATAAGAGCTGGTAGGTATGTTCTGTTGTTTGATGATTTACTGCTTCTTGTAGATCTTCAGAAAGTTCCGTTTCTTGATACGCTGAATCATTCCGAAAATGGTTTGTCTTTCCGAATTAGGGCTACTACTTTAGGGCTGTTCATAAACCACGTAGACAATTAAGGGGGGGGGGGGGGGTTGAAAAAGTCTACGTTTGTCTACGATGGGGGAGGAAGGGATATACCAAAAGTCTACGTAGACCTTTTTTTCTCTACAAAACAAGTCCATAAGTAAACCAGAACCCTAGTAGCACACCACGGTCATCATTAGTTGCAGCAACTTGATTATGACTAACAAACGCACATTTATGTTTTCTCAACTTAATGACAACATTTGTGCTACTTCCACTAATGAACTTTAATTATTGGTTCAAGCAGCCTTGGTGTGGGCATCTTTAGCATTTGCATAATTGATTGTTGTTATTTTTTATTTATGCAGTATTTTTATAAAACAAAATAAAAATGAATAACTGAATAACCTGATTGTTTGAATTTTATTTCATAAACCGTTCCTCAAACCGCCACAGCCACATATTGTAGAACATTTTCCATAAATTAAAAAAAAAATGAATTTGATAAAGTCTACGTAGACTTTTGAGGGGGAGGGGGGGGGGTGTTGGAAAAAGTCTACGAAAGTCTATGATGGGGGAGGGTTGGGGGGTTTGAAAGTGTCAAATTTCGGCCTACGTGGTTTATGAACAGTCCCTTTCTGATCCTGTTAAGGATTCGAAGATCCGGGTAATCTGCCTCTTCCTGACAGTTTATCCAAAAGCCAGTGTTCCCCAAACTTGGTTATAATGGAGTTGACACTCGCGTGATGAATTCCAAAGCAATTCGCCAATTGTCGCATAGTTACACACTTTTCACATAGCCATGTGTCCGAAACCTCTATTTTCACGTATTTTTCCATGTGCGACATTTTGAAAACGAAGAATTTAAACCGTGCAAACAAGTAAACAAATTAAAGATGACAGTCAAACGCACAGCATGTTATGATGAACACATTGAAACCATCACGAACACACGCATACACTGCAAATATAGATGGTGAGCTTATTGTCGATACATTCCTTAGTTTATATTATAAAATATTTTGTATGTTTAAAAAAATGTATCGCTCAAATCGTGTAATATTCCATAGAATTTATAAATTACGCATTATCAAGTTGAAAGAGGGATTCGATCTACAGCCATTAAAGCCGACTTATTTTCCTCTGAAATGCTTACTATGTTACAGACAAAGGCAATTATTAAACTTATCTAATATGTCTACACCACACAGATTTTGAAATTTGACTCTGACTTCTGGCATGGACGCAAATTTCAGTCAAGGTCCTCGATCATTGCATCAAATGTCTGCCAAAGGGCATAAATCGAAATATGTTTTAACTGCATCTTTTTTTAGCTTGTGCATGAACATAAACAAACCAAAAAATGCCTTAGCAAGCAAAGTGAAAGGGGAGAATGAACTGCTATATGTGAGGTTGAAATTATCATAAATTAAGACTCTGTTTTTCCGTGTGCCGATGTTTACTTCACCGTCTAGGGACATTATTAGTTTTTGTTCCGCTGGTCTGTTGGTTGATTATGTCTTTTGCGATGGAACCCGAGAGAGGCACAATCTATCCACACCGGATCTTATTTACACACGTGCATTCGCGGTGTCCGGCAGGCAGAAAGTCTTCAAGCGTTAATATCTGGAAAGCCCTTCAAAATCGTCAAACCGAGTTTCACTGTCCGGAAAAGGTTTTATCGTCAAGATCAGTCACACTTTTCAAGAGTATGAATCAACATTTTAAATGTACCGCCCATTTCGCGTCACTTTGATGCACGATACAAGATTATACCGACAAAACCCGACGCGACACGCTGGCGATTGTGGTTTTTGGATGACCACCCCAGGCTGTTTCGAAAGAGCATCAGATACTTACAATTGAATTACGTGCGGTGATTGAACCAAAAGTAGATATAACCGCAATCGAAATCAGATAAACAGCTTCGGAAAGAAATAAAAACGGCCATCCAAACGAAACCAGACGAAGATCGGATCGATCGCGCAGTGGCGTTGCATGGTGGCAGGCGGCAGTGACCGTGAACCCCCGCGCGTGCATCATTGTGCTAACCACGAACCGCCGCGCCGCCCGGTAGCATCGAATGTCTCCTAGTTCGATGCTCATATGATATCGCACCGACCATCCGTCTTTGCTCAAACATTAACTTAACCGATGGTAACCTATAGCGAACCGGGAATGGAAGCAAGGTAGGCTATGCGCAAAAGGTAGGTACGTAGGAGAAGCGTGGCGAAGGGGACCACCCAGAAATAGAAACCAACACTTGCCGCACCGCTTTTGATGATGATTCAAGGTGCAGTAATAAGCCTGCCGATGCATTGGGGTGGTTTGGTTTTACATTTCCTTCCGTTTTCGAGCGTGTGTATTTTTGAGAACCTGAGCCGGGTAAGAGATGCGCAATAGAGCTGCCAATGATTGCAACTGATGACCATCGATCCAGATACTTACGGAGCACTTCCATCGCCGGCGGGGGAGCTTTCGTGATTAGAACGTACGCAGTACCTGTTCTCGGAAGTGATTGCCTGCAAAATACTAACCTGTTTTTAGCGAGCATACGGTAAGAACTTGACCTACGAGATTATGGCACAATCTCGCAATGCAACTTTTCATTCTGCGCATCATGCCTGGAGTCATACATCTCTGAAATGTCTATTTTGATTGATTTGTTCTCTAAGTGGATGGAAATGTTGTCAGTGGAAGAACTCAGAACTTGTACAGACGACAATCCTTTGGCTATATGAGTTGGTGTTATCGAGGTCATCTGTTTCCCTAAAAAATGCGATGTGTATTTTATGTGAATTTTGAACTAGGGTTTCCATTGATTTGATAATCTCTGATTATATATGATTGCTGATGCATGTTCATTAGTTACACAGCTATCTCGTCTTCATTTGAAGCTAGGTTGTTGATTCTTTACCAAATTAAAAGGTCGTCATATGTTTTGCTATTATTATTCTTTACAAACCTCAGAAATTCCGAATTGACTTTGTCCTTTGTTTGTTTGCATAATTAGAAACAATTCTCCAATATTTTGTTACAACCTGCATTGAAACAAAGCCCACTCAAGCATCACAGTGCCATCATAAAAAGACACAAACCAATCAACAAATGGTCATACGAACAATGTGTCTCCAACCGTGCACTCGTCACAGGACATCTACAACTTACAATCACCCAAAAAGGCAACCTGCCCCGATGATTTATGAAAAGAGCTCAAACAAATTGCTCAACACAGCCAAAATAAAATAAGGAAAAAATAGAAGACAGAACCGTGTGACTTTCTGACCGGTGGTGGTGTGTTCATAGGTACGCACAGCATCCGTCGTAATTCGGAACAAAGAACGAAAGCCTTCCACTTGTTTATCCTTTTTCTTTACATCCATGTTGGAAAAACACCTCCAGATACTACCACCGATCGATGATGCTGGTACCCGAGTGTCCTTTTGGTTCGATTCGATATGGTCATACACGGGCAAAGGATCGATCGCCCTCGAAGGGATATAACAATAAAAGTTACACCTTTCCCTTTCTACCCGGGTCGGGTTGGGTCGGTGAACGGGGAAGGATGCGGCGAAATTGGATTGATGCTGATTTTCGGTGCCCCGGTCGGAAGGCATTACGCAAGAAAACACGACGAAAAAGGAGTCGCAATCACGTGAAAATAAAAACATATCGTAAGGACAGGTACGAATAAAATATTGGATGAAAAGGATATTATTTTATTCGTACCGGGTCCCGCTTTGTGTTCGGCTTCGTGGGAGAATTTTATTCCATTGCATTTGATTCGCACCCACGATCGTCTTCACGGACCAATGGACGACAACAATCGGTCCGTGCTCGGATCTACTCCTTCTTCTTCTTCGTCGTTGTGCCTATCGGTTCTGTGGGTGCCCTGTTGAGAGACCAGTATTATTTATTATGATTTTTGATTTGCAACGTGTATAAAAATCGCTCCTTTGTTGAGGCAAACCCTCCGATGTAAGACTGTGTCTGGTTACCATTGTGTTTGTGGAAGATGCTCCTGAGATTTAGTTAACGCGTTATCCATTCTGTATTGCATTATGGGATTGTTGTGAGTCACGATGCTCCTTTCTACTACAATTTCTTCGGGTGTTGGATCAAGGATTCGCTTTACTGCACTACGCGGATGGTTTAATGTCTATGAAAGTTGCTTTTTGTCGAGATAATGGACGATTGTAATGTCGTGGGAAAATTGCAATATGCATCAAAAACTACACTGAAATTTATTTTCGTAAAGTAGCCTTCACGCTTTTGTGAACGTAGAACAAATGTTAAAAGAACAAATAGCAAATATATTCTATGAAACATTCATATTGCTTTCTATCTAGTGTATTCTATCATTACACCTTTTTGTAATATGCACGAAATGAATCGTTGATTCTCTTTTATCGTACTCATGCAAATTGGTGTTGCTGCTAGGTGGGCGGGAATAATTTATCCATCTCAAAATAAAAATTAGAACGCTATCGAGAGCTATAACTTATTGTTTATGAATCAAGCATCTTCTCGCGAGTCAGCATGGCCTAGTGAAATCAACCACGGATTCAGTATCAACACTTTTCGAAAATTCAGGATCGAATCCCATGTGAGAATCAATAAAAAAAACGATGGAAAACTCCACGTGGTTGCACTTTTTGGTCAATTACATTTCGAGTCGATAAAGTAGATCTGTTAGTCCTTCATGCAACCACCAGAGAGACGTAGCTTTTTAATTTGAGACAAAATATTCTTAGCTCTTTGTTTTGTTTTCATATAATGCACGAATGTTCTTTCTGTTTCAACAAAAGCTTCGTGCTTTCGTCAGTTACACGTGTGCCATTAATTGCGAATGTGTCTTCATAAATAGTACAAATCAGTTTCGTTGCAGAAAACAACGAATTGATTTGTGAGTATTACATTCGATTTTGTAATATAAACTAGAATTAATGTTCAGTGTACTAAAGATTAATGGAACAAATTTTCCCTGAATCCAACGTTTTTTAAGTAACGATGGATGTCGTCATGTTCTTCAGCTCTATTGTGCCCTTGGCGATTGACTGCTCCACCGTTTTGGCCACAACATTATTGTAGTAGATCCTGTGTTTAAGGATCACCCAAGATTTTTTGTTCTGTTGCACCTGAGGGACCTTCCAACATTGGCGTAATTCGGTACAACGTTTATCCTCAGCCAGTCCATCTGGCAAGGTTGGCCAGGTCCGGTTAAAAGAGCATATCATCTTTTGCGTGATACTTCTTGATGAAGGCGGTAACTTTCGGCAGGCACTTCGAACTGCATGCTGTCTCCGTTCACCTCAAGTCCCGTGAGAAAAGAACGAAAAGCGTCTTATATGTTTCCATTCTGGCTGATCATCAGTCACTGAAGGACCTTCTTCCGGAACTAGGTATGGGAGATATACTTGTATGTTTCTTGTGTATGATCGTGCTTGATCGCTTCTCCGGAAAGCATCAACGTCAGACGCTCGTTCTGGTTGATCAACTTACGCTTCCGCCTAACATTGCCTAGGTACTTCTTCACCGTTTGACTGGTTCCATCTCAACCACCTCTCGGCCCCACGTCGTGGAACAGTACGGCCCACCGTGCGCCTGGCCTTCCTCGTCTGTTTCTGATGCACTTTACTGTCTCCCAGCCCTTTACGGAGGCTTGATTCAAGCTTCTGTTCGACGCTCTTGCCTTTCTCCAGAAGGGAGAGAATGTTGTAACTACCGGATTGGCTATATTCGACGGTCACGAAGCCCATCACGGTGTCTAACTCCTACGCTGCGGGAGAAGCTGGCAGTGCTGAAACAAACTATCGAACCTGGTTGCTTGACCACTGGTTTCTCCATGGCTGCTGCAAGTCAACTGATAATGCTTCGTCATTTTTTACTCTGGAAAGAGATAAATCCAAGATACTTGTAATACAGCGACGTTCATCTTAAGGTAAATCAATAGCAACCTCCAGAGACCATACGTATTTTAAAATAAATCAATTTAGTGTTAGTATAAGAAATTTAAGGAAGTCTGAGCACCCTGCCCTACGGTTCAGAAAGGGGTATAGGCGCGTTCTGCCATTCTGGAATATTTCATGTGGGAATAGGCTGCCACATCAACGTTCAAACAGCCTGAATCAAATGGACAGCCTGAAATGATCACCAGATGATGTGATGGGGGGTCATAGCCCTTATATTCCCAAATGTAGCACGTTGTAAAATTTTTCTTGTCTTCTACACTGAAAATTTATTTTCGTAAAGTAGCTTTCACGCGTTTCGTAAACATGGATTTTGTATAAACAACAAATGTCTCGTATATTGTATGTAAGATTCATAATGCTTTTTATCTGGTGAAATGCTATCATTACACCTTTTTGTAAAATGCACGAAATGAACTTCGTGATGACCAGCCAATCGCTGCTTCTCTTTTACACCGAACTCATGTATGATGGTGTTTCTGCTGCTATGGGCGAGAATAATTTATCTTAACCAAAATAAAAATTAAAGCGCTGTCGGGACCAATGAGTTCAAGCTCATTAATCAGGCATATTCTCACGAGTCAGCGTGGCCTAGTGAGATAAACCATGGATTCAGAAGCAGCACTTTTCAAGTATTCAGGTTCATGTCAGAAACATTTTTAAAAAAACGCAGGGCAACATCACGTGGTGCGCTTTTGTCAATACCATTTTGAGTCGATAAAGTAGATCTGTCTGTCCTTCATGCAACCACTAGAAAGACGTTCATTTTAATTTGTGACCAAATATTCGTAGCTTTTTGTATTGTTTTCGTACAATGTATGAATGTTCTTTCTGTGTTAACAAAAGCTCCGTGCTTTTGACAGTTGCGCGTGTGCCATTAATTACGAATGTATCTTCATAAAAAGAACAAATCAGTTTCATTGCAGAAAACAACGAATGGATTTGTGAGATATTACCTTCGATTTTGTAATATAAACTTAAATTAACTTTCAGTGTATGAGCCAAACTTATGATGGAGCTTGGTAGCCGTGGGTGTGAACTTTGCTTTTGGAAGGAGATTCTCGCAGCTATATTTGCGAAAGGTTTCTGCGTAAGATGTATCTGCTTACGGGCCCACCCAAACTTAGATTTTTGGCCATTCATACGGGAACTTGATGATCACAAACAACAATAGAATCCTGATCAAATCGATTTTCGGGGATTATTCCCACTGCTATAGGAGAAGTTTCACTTGCTATTTTCATCATCATCATCATCATCATCAAGAAATTTCAGAAATCTGAGCAATAAAGACGAAAAAGGGTAAAGCACTACTTTAACAGTGGACTGTTTTTCGTCATTATTAAACCGTTTTTAAATCGAACAACTGAATTTTTTACATGTAATTGGTGTAAGTGTGGAAGAATACATGTTCAAAAAATCAAATCGTTCGGTTTAAATTCCCTTGTGTGATACGTGACCAAAATGGGTCTGCTGCCAGAGTAGTTCTCCATCTTGACTGTCAAAATATCGGTTCAAGCGTTGTACAAAATCTTATGCGTTAAGAAGAAGTTCGGGCTTTTGAGTTGAAGCCAAGGAAATACAGTGAAATAAAAATACCTTAGCCAAGACTATGCCATTTGTATTTTATTCTCGAGATATTTCTAGCATGTTAATCAGTTGAGAGACTTATTTTTCAGGACGAGTTTAAAGTGATGCAACTAAACTGTGGACACCCTCTAATCACACATATTTCCATGAGAACACATAACCACTATACATATATGTTCACAGATTTCATTTGGCATATACACTTTTTTGGTTTTGGAAGGTACTGTTTATATGTGAACACATGAATCATATGTTGCATTTCACGCTAAATTTTGCCATTATATATGTGTGAAATATTGCCCGGGCATATGCTTATTTTAATTGTTGCGGAAGTGTTCTTAACGTTCTACTGAATTACATCAGTTTTAAACGATTTATATAAACGAGAAATGCATTTATAATAGGAGTAATTTAAGATTCAATTTTCAATTACTGTGCTCATTATCACGGGGTTCACAGGGTTCACTGCTCTACGACTAATCGTACGAAGTCTCAAATCAAAAGAGCTTGAATATTGACATGTCTCCAAAACCGTGCAGGAGTACGCGGCTAATTCTGAAAAAGGTGTACCTAAAACAGGGTCCCACAAAACTTTCCAGATCCTCGTTCGATCAAAAGCGATTGGACCATGATAAAGCGCGAACTTTTGAAGATCCGAGGAGAGCCGACGGACGGAAACGAAATTTTGAGAAAGTAAAAAAACTGAGAAAAACGCACCGGGAATGACAGACTATGACAAAGGGCGCCAATCGCAAATGTTGAGCAATTGACTCAAAAGTATCTAGAAATGAGAAGAGAAGATTAGTATTTTCCATTTAATTCCAACTACCTTTGCTTATCTTGACAGATACGCGTATTTCGTCTACAATGTGCAGACTTCACAAGTGTCTCCTACTAATAATTCGACTTGAGTATCAAAAGAAGCCTTAAGTTTAATCGACGTTCATAAGCTGAACTAAATGCATATACTGAACTACTTTAGAAATTTTATCACAACAACACTCGGATTTACCAATCAATCTAAAGTGTTTATCGACTCACGCTTAAGAGCACCGTCAAATGTTAGAAAGTTTCAAGCAAATTGCTAAGATGCTTCTACAACGCAACGATACTGTTGTAAAAATCGTTCATAGACTCAAAAAATCCTATTTTTTAAACAATGCAGCGCCTTTAATCCTCAATTCCGAACTCCAAGAACAATTTCACCTAGTATAAAAAGGTCTATTTCTTACAGGGCAAAACAAAATCGAAGTCTATAAGTTCCGAAAGTAGTGAACAGTAGTGAAGTACAGAACGGTTGAGAAATTCAGCTTAAATTGCAAGCTATTCAGAATCGGCTTCCTCAACTACCACGAATAGCTATTAAATATTAATTGTTAAAGCAGTATGTCACTAATTGTGGCAGAAAGGTAGATAATGGTGGATATACTTATTTGGCGTAATTTACAACACAATTATATTATTTTCGATTCAGTATCAGTCAAAAATAAAAATTACAAGTGACTTTTTATCGCACATGAGAGAGAGTCCTACAAAGTGATGAAAATGCGTCAACATACTTGTACTAAAACGTGATTATATGAGACGAAATAATCACATTCTGAATTAGTATTGAAGGTGGAAATCCTTTTTTTATATACGATTATTGTATAATAAAAAAAAACGCGTTCTTATGTGTGTATTTTCATCACTAAAATGCACAACATAAGATCGCAAAAACAATTTTTCAGTAATTAATGTTTGTTTTCAAGTGTTGAAAGATAGTTCACAAAACTTTATAGTAGCCACAAGCAACATAAAATTTAGATGAAAGGCTTTTTTGACCCACTCAAAAACAAATATTAGCCATTAGAATAACATTGTTTGAAATCATTTTTTCAACAGGCCTGATTTAAGAAATATTTTGCTTTAATTTACATCATATATTGCATAAATTTGTGCAAATTCTAGCATTCCAAGTACGTGCGGATATCGCAGAAAATCAAAACTTTTTCTGTTAGACTTTGTGAAACTAAACGCGGGATCGTGAGTAGAATTATAGTCATCTTACTTCTAAAGTCATCAACCGAACTTTCAAGTCGAGTATTAGTACATAACACTGAAGAAGTCTGCACTTTGTAGACAAAATACGCGTATCTGTCAAGGTGAACAATAAAGGTAGTTGGAATTGAATGGAAATTACCAATCTTTCTTCTCTTCTAGTTACGAACTTTCAAGTTCGAATCTCATAGTTAAACTTCTTTCAGCATAATTTCCCTATTTACGAAGTAAAATCTAAAGTTCACAAAAAGTTCATGTAAGCAGGTTAAGGGAATTCAGTGAAGCACAAAAATAAACTCAAATTAACTCTACTAAACATAAAACAAACGAATCCCAAGCAACCAAAACCAAATTTTACGTGAGATGAGAATTTAGAAGTTAACATTTATCGACTCCAGTCGAGTTATTAGTACGAGACACTGAAGAAGTCTGCACATTGTAGACGAAATACGCGTATCTGTCAAGATAAGCAAAGGTAGTTTGAATTAAATAAAAAATACTAATTTTTCTGCTGATTTCTAGTTATGAAAAAGAGAGATAAATCCAATTAACCTGGCGACAACTGCGAGTAATCAGTTTTATCCCGTTAACTTTGTTTTAAGGTTTTTTTTAATGTTAATATGGTTTTATAAAGTGCTTTCGGTTGAGCCGAAACAAATAAATTATACTTGTTAAAAACAAAGAAGGGGGTTATTCTGAGAGACGAAATGACTTTTGTCACTTGGTGAAGTGAGATAAGTCACCTGCAGTGACGCGATTCTCCTGGGAAAATCAAATGGCTTCGGACTCCTCTCCCAAAATTTGAGTTCAGTTGGTGTGAACTCGCACTGACATTTGCACATGTCATGTTCATAGAGAAATTACAATGGGATAACCAAACTTCTGGTTCTTATCCTCCTAACATCTTGGTATAGTGAACGATTTTGTTGCTATACATCTGTTACAAGGTAAAGATCGTTGAAGGTAGGGGTCTCCCTTAGCTCAGTCGGCAAAGTCGTAGCTATAAAGCAGGTGGCTGAGTTCTATTCCCTGTATAGTTTGGGAATTATTCGTTAGGTGAAATTTCTCGGCTCCCTGCACAGAAAAAAAGCGTTGACAAAAATGAAAACGGACCATGAACTAGTTAAAGTTTTCTAGATTTTTTCGGTTCAACGTTATTTATTTCATGATTAGGTGATTCAGTTCACGGTGAATTTTTGCTTGTTCTCGAATTCATGACTGCAGTTCACGGATCTGAGCACGGATTTTTTTTCCGTGTGGGCATAGGGTATAATTGTACTTGCCACACAACCGTACAACTGTGGATTTAGAAAACTAAGTTTAGAGCAAGCAATAAGCTTATTT